>CM048928.1:2511583-2779083 GCA_026686955.1 Epinephelus cyanopodus
GACTTCAAAGCTCTTCTGTAGAAGTCTGTCTGGCAGGGTTGGACCAGGCTACATCTGATGAGTCACATTCCAGAACAAGATGATGAACATCTTCTCACACATAAAAACGGAATGAAACCCATTTTGGTGCATTTTACAGAACTGAAATGATCATTTTAGCATTAAATTGATTTGATAGATTTTAAAATAAGCTTTTTATGTATTGAACATATCATTCCATAATTCAGCAAGATTGACAACTGGGGTAGAACAAATGTGCTATGACAAAACCCAAGAGAAAGACAGAAGAATTATTATACATAAATTAAGTTAAAAGAGAGTCATCTTTGCAGCTGATGATGAGCTCATGCTTCATAACCCTAAACCTCTACTTCAGAACTGTGATGCCAGACTAATAATACTACTACTCATGTCATTGTACTGTACATCACATTAAAAGGGTGCTGGTGACTGGCACATCTGGGTCATGCTGTACTGTGTGTTACCGTGTTCTGAGACATGGACAAGACTTAACAGTCTTTCTACAGAATCCCTCTTTATCAGACCATATTTAATAACTTTTGATTTCTAATTAAATAAACTAGATGTTTATCCATGTGCTGCAGTTAAATTCAAGGAAATGATTCCATTGGCATTAAATTTAATACCATGTCCCACTGTAACAGAGGTTTCCTATGCTAACTTTAAACCCTACCAAATTGATTATTTTGTTGATAGTGCTGCAGGTTCACTGTGAACAACGTTCAAATCTGTAGAACCTCTGAAAATCTGAAAGGAATTGGTGTTAACCAAGCTTTGAAGAATCTCATTTAGTCTGGCAAGACTGACTTAAAATGTACAGGAAGGCCCTCCACAAACCAGAGCAAACTATTACTCAGTATTACTTGAAGAAATTAAAAACAACCCCATGTTTCCTTTCAGCACTGTAGCCAGGCTGTCAGACAGTCATAGCTCTATTTAGCTCTGTATTCGAGGCAAAATTCATCACCTCCTGCCCTCAAACAGTACCAATCTGCCTTCAAGCACAGGGACCTTAGACACAGCTGTAAGACCTGATATATATTCAGATTGCTTTTCTCCGATTGACCTGCAACAACTGACCTCAATGGTTTCCTTTTCCAAATTATCAATGTGTCGCTTGGATGCCATCCCAACTAGGCTACTCAAAGAAGTCTTACCTTTAGTTCACACTTCTATGTTAGACGTGATCAATGTGTCTTTATTAACAGGCTATGGACCACAGTCTTTTAAGGTAGTTGTAATTAAACCTCTTCTAAAAATGCCCACCTTAGATCCAGAGGTGTTGGCCTATAGATGCATATATAATTTATCTTTCTTTCAAAGATCTGCAAAGAAGTAGTGGTAAACCAGCTGTGTGACTTTCTCCATGACAATAGCTTATTTGAGTAATTTCAGTCACACAGAGACAGCACTAGTGTTGCATTTCACACAATTGACCATCAAATTGTGCTGCAGAGACTGAAACATTTAATTGGCCTTAAAGATTCTGCACTAAGCTGGTTTAAATCCTATTTATCTCATGGGTTTCAGTTTGTTCATGTTCATGATGAATCATCTTTCCATACAAAAGTTTGTTTCAGAGTTCCATAAGGTTCTGTGCTTGGACCAATTCTGTTCACTATATGCTTCCCTTAGGTAACATCATCAGAAAACACTCTGTAAACTGCCATTGTTATGGCCATTGAGGCAGAAGAAACGGATCAATTAATTAAACTTCAGACATGCCTTAAAGACACGAAATCCTGGATGAGCTCCAATGTCCTGATGTTAAATTCAGACAAAACTGAAGTTATTGTTCTTAGCCCCAAACACCTCAGAAACCCTATCTGAAGACATAGTTTCTCTGGGTGGCATTGCTCTGGTCTCAAGCATAACTGTAAGAAACCTCAAAGTAATATTTGACCAAGATTTGTCTTTTGACTCTAATATAAAACAAACTTCACAGACTGCAATCTTTCAAGTCTTTAAAAACTCTCCAGCTGATCCAGAATGTGGTGGCACGTGTACTGACAGGAGCTAAGAAAAGAGATGACATTTCTCTTGTCTTAGCTTCTCTGCAATGGCTCCCTGTAAAATCTCTTCTTCTCTACTTCTCTCTCTCTCTCAGATTCTGAAAAGTTGGATCTTCTTCATTTGCTAACATTCATGTCCTATTACTGCATGCCACAAACTCGGCTTATCAGGAGCCTTTGTGCTCCACTGTCTCGCAGGTTCCTTCAAATTGCAGCTATGACTGGATGGTTGGTCGTGGTTACACTGCTGTTGTAGTCCTGTCTGATGCCTCCTACTACTGCTATTAATATTAGTCATACTTCTACTGTCATATACTAATACTTACTTATATATGCTACCAAAATACTATTATTATTATTATTATTATTATTATTGTTATTATATAACCAATATCAATGTTATCATAGCTATTATAATAACTGTTTGCTGTGCATCTCTCTCGGGCTGTCGGCCTCTGTGCAGAGTTTGTATGTTCTCTGCGTGTCACTGTGGATTTTTCCCGGGTACTCCAGAGCGTGAATGGTTTTTTTGTCACTATATGTCAGCCCCACGATAGTCTGGCGACCTGTCCAGGGTGTACTCCCTTTCACGTGTTGCAGGGGGAGCAACCATGCAGCTGTCTTGTTGAGGCTGGGATGTGTGGACAGTTAAATCATTCTACAACAAGAAACCATGGATTACCACAGCAATGTGAGAGGGTGTAACAAAGGACTAAATTACAATGAACAAGGTTAAAGAGTTGATGGGCTCACATTTTACCGGAAATATACCTTGTATGTGACAAGTTAAGATTTGTTGATTGATTGATTGATTGATTGATTGATAAAATAAATTAAAAAAAAAAAAAAAAACTATCAACCTGCTGTTGATGTTAGAGGAACAGTCACCAAGGTATAACCATAATGTTCACAAAACATCTGCAGCAAACTGTTAGAAGAGCCAACATCCACATGAAATCATTGCAGACAAAAATGCTGCTTTCAGTTTAGTGCAGTACAGCCTTCAATATTATGGTATCATTATCTGAAATCAGATGACTAGGCCTACAAGATAACAGACTAGTGTACAGGCTTTCAAATATACTCAGTTTTGATATGACTCTATGGTGAATTGGTTTCCTTGGTAATTGAATTGAATTGATTTAACAATACAGTTTAACCCTGACCTGAGTCCATGTACGGTTTCTTCCAACCTCTTTACAAGGAGGTGTCATGAATTTATTGTGCACCTATTACCTATGATCTTAGCATTCAGTTGTTAGCACAATGTCCATATGTTGGAAGCTATAAATACATTGGGTCTCATTCATGAAAAGTGAGTAAATCTGTGTGTAGATTTACACATAAAAGCCTGCTCTACTAAAAACCTACTCCAGATTCAGGAACGCCATGGAAAACTCAGATTTGATCGTAAACACGTGTGTATGATCATGAATGCCAATCCATCGTAAAATGACAGCGCGCTCCCGGTAATCAGCAATTAGCATAAATCTCTGCCCATGAATAGCCAATGACCACCATATAAGGAGGTGTAGGTGCATCCTGTTGACCTGTCAGTCATTGCACAAACAAAGAAAGAGAGAGAAAGAAAAAAGAATTTTTCCGAAGCGGAGATCGAAATAATTTTGGGTGAAGTGGACTTAAGAAAAAACATTTTATTTTCTTCAGTTAGTAGAGGTGTGACAGGGACAGACAAAGCGAAGGCCTGGAGGGAGGTAACAGATGCTGTTAATGTTGTCTCCGTAGTACAAAGAACCATGTCAGAGGTGAAGTGTAAATAGTTTGATATGAAACTGGAGGCAAAGAAACACATAAGCACACAGAAAAAAAAACACAGCAGTCACAGGAGGAGGAGGCTCACAGTCCCAGCTATCTGCTGCAGGCGAAAGGAGATCTCTCTGTCAGGAATTATTCCTGACGGAGACAGCGACATGCCTCCACTGGAGTCAACATCAAACCCAGACGGTAAGGTGTTGTATCATAATACATTCTGAAAACCATCACTGATAGTGTAGTGGTCACCAAACAAACAGAAGACTCATTTTTGGGGTTTTGAATGAAGTGGGAACAGGAAACCAGAGATGTTTCGTGCGTAATGGATAAACTCTAAATCAGTGATGGCTGTCGGAATGTAGAGCTATTTAACATTTATTTTAACAAATGATATGGATAACATATAGCCTACAGCAGTTTTATAGCCTATGCATCGTCTTCAAATTATTTGAATGTTATAGCCTCCAGTTATGTTTTATACAGCTCCAAATAATTCAGTCTGCAGCCAATGTAAATTAAACATTTTTCAAATTTAATCTTTCAAATGATCAAAAAGCCACAAAATAAAACAAAAAACAAATCATGTGTTCTCTCAAATAATTTTTTCAGCTGGCGTGTGCTCTTTCGTGGTTCCACCACCTGCTGCTCCTGCTGCCCCTGCTGAACCCAGGCACCAAGGCCGAAGAGGCTGTGATCTGGCTGTCCTTACGGATGAGTCCTGAGAAATCAGGAGGCCTTACTTACAGCAGTTCCACAAATTAACACATCCCTACAAGAAATAAACACAAGCTTGAAGGGAATCTGGGAGGCACTTTTGTGCCCTCAAAAATAAAGTATGATTTTATCAGTATTGTGTGATGTCTGAGAAAAACACTTGAAACAAGATAATCAAGCTACTCTCTAGCCTATTTTTATAAATTTATCAAGAGCATGACATTAAAATGAACTGGTGTAGCCTACTGAAATACGATGTTGGATATAAATATAAAACAAAACAAATGAAAATAACTTTTTGCAAAGAATGTCGGCCTAAAATGTTCATAGCTTATTCAGTCTAAGCAACACGTACCTTAAAATTGTTCTATAAGTAGCTGGCGGGTCTGTATAGCAGCCGCATTTCAAGGTCCAAGAGCTGGCTCTGGAGGTTGACATTCTCCTGGATTGGGGACTTCAGGCAGGGGAAGGCCCTGTTTAATGGCTACGTTGTGCAGGACACAGCAGGCCAATATTATTTGACACACCTTCGAGGGTGCATAAAGAAGGGTGCCACCTCTATTGTCCAAACACATCCATCGTGCCTTCAAGACCCCGTTGGTGCACTCGACAACGGCCCGAGTAGCAGCGTGCACCTCATTATATGCCAGCACCTGTGGTGTCTGCGGGTTGGTCAGCGGCGTCATCAGCCACGGCGTCAGTGGGTAACCCCTGTCCCCTATGGATATAGAAGGGTAAGTGTCTACATATAAATGTATGCAATTTTAGGCAGGCTATATTCTTACCAGTAAGTGAGCAGTCCCTCACAGCTCCATCCCCCAAACACGTGCCAAGTTACATCAGTTACAGTTACATCCTCCACTATTGCGCAGGATGTAACTGTCATGCGTCCCACCAGGCCACCGTGCCACAACGTTTAACAGCACACACTTAGCATCACAGATCAGTTGCACATTCACGGAATGAAAGTTTTTCCACTTCATGTAAGCAAATGCATCACCAGATGGAGCCTTGATGTGTATGTGTGTGCAGTCTATGGCACCGATGACACCTTGCCAATCTTCCTGAATCCCTGCATCACCTCTACCTGCCGTTGTGCGCCATAGGGAAATTGAATGTGCTCTGGCATTAGTGTGATGATACCTTTGAGCACTGCAGGGAGGATGCAGCTCATAGATGGCTGGGAAATGCCGGACCTGTCATCAATCTCCCGTTGGAAGGTGCCTGTGGCTAGAAAACCAAGCACAGAGAGTACCTGCAGATGTGCAGGAATGGCATAGCTTCGTTTGTTGGCCTGGTCAGATTAGGCTCCAAAATGTTGCATAAATGCAACAGAATTGGTCTCTGTAGTCGGAAACGATTCATCAACCATTCATCACTCTCAGCCAACATATCTGCCCTATCCCTGAAATGCCTTTCTCGCCAGATATCACCTTGTGCCAAATCATGCAAAAGTGCAAGGTCAGCCATTGTTATCATTAACTAAGACCGAAGGCCTTTTATATTGTAGGAGGTTTAATTAGAATTGACATCACTGAGTGACCCAGATATGGTAATGACCATAAGGTTTACAACCTTTTTGTAATTTTATTAATTAGCTGATATTTTTATTATCATCTTTCAACGTGTAGAAAGAACGTGTAATCTATTGAGTTGATTTACAATCGTGAACCTAATCTGGATCTTAAACCTGCTAATTGCCAACTACTTTAACTAAATGTGTTATATTTTATCATGTTTAGATTACGTGTTTCAAAGGCATCTGTGTATTGTGTACACAACAGAGTGCAATACGAATTAAAATTGCAATTTCCAATAGTGACAAGCAATATTTATGTGCTTTACTAAATTTACACAAGCACCACGAGTGGTCAGGAGCAGGAATAGATTTTGTTAGTAGCTACGAAAAGATCAGAGCTACTAAAATATTGATGAATGCGGACATGCACGTAAATTTCTGTTTACACACAAATTCCTTCTGCTCACGTTTCATGAATGAGACCCATTGATCTGAGCCATGCTCTTATGGTGACTAATCAATCTTCACGACACTGGCTGCTGAAATGGTTGCTGTCATGGAAACACTGAAGGCGGGGCTTCTGAGATGGCTCGTGTAGATTTATTACACATGTAAACATATAAAGAGATGCACAGCCTTAAAGCTGCCCTGGAGTTTTGTCCATTTGCGCCATCTGCAATGTTTTTCCGAGTACTGCAACAATAAGTCAGCGTGCGCCGTTCAATGACGTCGGCAATACGAGTGACGCTCCCGCACCGCACAAAGCTAAATGACACATATTTACCACCCAATAATTTTCGTTGTTTTATCTGCTATGAACAAATATACTGTAGCGACCCTGGGGCAGTGGTGAGTGTGGCATGAGTGGAGTCAGCTGTCAGTCAGTGTGGGCTGGAGAGGTGGAGCAGAGAGTGTGTGCTATGCTAGAAGAGCCAGAGTTTGGGACAGAGACTTTTACATGTTACCCCCCTGGAGTGTTACCGGAGTTTTTGGAGTGCACAAATAAACAGGCCTTTTTCCTGAATGCTATTCTGGTCTCCTGCTCGTGAGTGATTCATTACAATACAGACAGCTCGGCGGCAGAGCGGTGCGATCTTGCGCTGCAGTAACACATACACAATGAATGGGTTCGTCGGCGGAGGTCTGCGCTTTGCGCGCTCTGTGTGAAACGGGCTTTATTTCTGCGTTTGTCACTCTCGTTTTGCCTTTTTTCCCTCTTCTGAATGTCGCAGAGGTTGGGGAGGACCAGCAGGACCAGCTCCAGAGGCTTCGGAAGCTTTCCTGGACCTTGTCTTTGGGTTTTCAGACATCTTTCAGTAGCTCCTCTGGAAGCCTCGTCGTCTCCGACATTTCCAACTGCGCATGCGCTCTTTGAACTCTACGTCAAATGCGTTGTTTCCTGTGCGACAGCGTGAGTATGTCGCTCCTGAGAGGCAATAGCACTTCTAAGCAAACCAGAGACTGTTGTGTGGTGGAGATGCGTTCAATGATCATCCTAATAACTCGTTTGGCAGTGGCTGTAATGTAACGGACTCTGGTTTATATGTAGAAACTCCACAGCTTTAATTTAATGAAATTATTACTTTTTTTCTTTTTCCGTACACACAACCCCATGCACACAAACACAACTGTATTTACACACACTCATTTTTGTACACATGGAGATGCTCAAATCCTCACTCTCCTTCTTAAGTATTTCTTATCATCTTTTTCTTCTTCAGTCTCACACACACACGCAAATGTACTCCAGCGTCAGCAGCAGGATGTTGGTAGGTCAACTTAAGGTCTGGCATTTTGTACCAGCATATGATGCCTGTCTGCAGTTGACAACCTTGTTATCTGTTCCTCTTCTCTCTCCTCTTTCTAATTCCCTATGTCACTCAATCTCTCAGTATGACTGACGATCTGTCGTACCAAACCATCGCAGCTATAAATGAATCATGAAATAAAACGTTTCTCTAACTGTCAGCTGGTCTGTGGCAGGCCTGATCCTTGCATTCAGAAAGTCAAGGGCCTAGAAGGGACTTATTTTACTCTTGTTCACAACATTTTTGTTACCAGCAGCAGCATTTGTTAGACAACTTGTTAGCCTTCACGCACTGTAAGAAATCTGACAGCCCACCCACTTGCCCTCTTAAGGTGATTTTTGATGATCATGATCTGTAAAACAACTGCTGTATTTATTGTGTTTTAAGTAGTTTACTCATACAGCATATCATTTGAAGGCCATTTCAAGATACAACCACCACAACCACTACCACCACAGTAGGTTCAATAAATGCTGCTGTCAGACAAAAAAACAACAGTTATAATTTAACTAAGAAGCATAATCATAACCCATAGATTTGCACATGCGCTGGCGTCTACTGCTGTTACACAATAGAGCTCCGTAAGCCTGCTTTTTATCCAGTTTTAAAATGTTTTAAATCACTCTAAACATTATGCCTCTGGCTAATGTTTGCTTTTAACGTTTAATTTTTTACTGGGTGAAAGTTTTTTTAGTCATCGGACGTTTGGATCTTAAGTTTTTAAAGAAAGGCCTGGTGAGCCGCCATGGCAACACTGGACGCTGCCGACTCACCTGGAAAACTGGAACAAATGCTGAACAAAGCATACAAAAAAATAGCTAACCTTCTTGAGGACATTGAGCGGATGTTGAATGAGCTCCAGAGGAAGGATTCCCTGCTGATCACCCCCAGGTCCCATTTCCCGACGCTGACCAGAACACCACCTCTGCGCTCGGACAAACAGTTCTCTGGGACCCGTCCTCCTCCTGTCAGCGGCCCGCCTGCTCCACTCCAAACAGGGGGACCCCCTGGACTGAAGTGGTCGTCCGCAGGCGGAAGAGGGCCCCGAGCGGGGCTCACGGCGGGGCTCCTTATCCCCCGATACCGCTTCCAACATGTACGTGGCTCTGTCCGTGAGCGAGAAGCCGGCGACCTGGGACCCACACCAAGAGACGGCACCTGTTCCTGCAGCCACAGACACCATGCCCCCGCTGACGGACACCACAGCCTTCCCTCCACTCACTGGTAGCTGCCCTCCAGCAGGTGTGTGTCCAACAGGAAGCCGTCCGCCAGCGCCGACCCGCTCCTCATCCCAGCGCAAGCGGCTCGTGAGGGACGCGGTGCGTTCTCCCCGCCTGGCGAGGGATCACACCCGGAGTCCTGGTGTGGGTGGCGGGGTGGCCACCGTTACCGACGTAACTGGGAAAATACCGAACATCCTGAGCTCCCATCCACAGGCGAAAAGGATTATTATCCACACAGGTACAAACGACATCGCCAGGCAGCAGTCCGAACTTTTAAAGCAGGATTTTAGACACCTTTTTAACTCCATCTCACAGTCCCAGGTGACTGTTTTTATCTCCGGCCCCATCCCCACCTGCGGCAGAGGGATTGGCAGCTTCAGCCGTCTGATTAGCCTCAACATATGGCTCTCCTCTGCCTGCAACTCCCACCACGTCGTCTTCATCAACAACTTTAATGTTTTCTGGGAGAGATGACACGTCTTTGGGCCAGACGGGCTCCATCTTAACAGGGCAGGTGCCTGCATGTTCTCAGCCAACCTGGCATACGGTGTTCAGCATGCAGTTTTCCCCAAACCCGCACCAGCTGCTCTGTCCAACACCGATTGATGTCCCCCAGGTCCATGCTCCTATCCACTCAGTTCCACCTCTGACTACCATACACACAGTACCGGACTTGGACCTCATATTCACACCAACACCACATCCATTCCGGTAATCATTACACTACATCAACACATCAGACACCGCCATACTCACTCTGTGAACCTTCATAACCTTCGACCACTCACAAAACACCCACAACCCACCTCCATGATCAACAAGCCTCCTGTCACCATCAATGTGGTACTTTTTAATGTTCGCTCTCTTTTAAATAGAACTTTTTTAATGAATGACGTGATTTTAGATAATAAGTTAGACTGTCTTCTTTTAACTGAGACATGGCTTAGCACTGACACACCTATTGTACTCACCGAGGCCTGCCCACCAAATTTTAATTTTTTGTTTTCTACTAGAGAGGGTAGAAGAGGAGGCGGGACGGCGTCCATTACAAATGACACACTGACCTCAAATGGAGTGTCTTTTAACAGTTACAAGTCATTTGAGCACCATGCCTTTACTTTTAGCAGCCCTCTGATTCTTTGCATCACTGTTTACAGACCACCCCATCACTCTAGTTCTTATATCAGTGAATTCTCTGAACTTTTATCAGTCATTCACACCTCTTATAGCAGGATTTTAATAACTGGTGATTTTAATCTACATGTTGATGATACCTCGGATCCAATATCTAGAGAGTTTTTAAACCTTTTAAATTGTCTTGATTTTAAGCAGCACGTCACACAGCCAACTCACAACAGAGGACACACCCTGGACCTGGTCATAACCCATGGCCTGTCTATCGGTGTGTCCTCTGTTGTCGACTTGGCTGTGTCCGACCACTACTGTGTATTTTTTAACATCACCAGTTTTAACCAGGAGGAGGCCCCGGTGAGAACAGTGAGGAGGCGCTATCTAACTTCTGAAGTGGCTGCAAATTTTATCGGGATTTTACAGAGCACATTTTACCTGCACCTTGTGATTTTATCGTTGATAATTTTAACAGTACACTGAAGTCAACTCTGGACTCAGTAGCTCCACCTGTAACTAAAACAATAAAAAGAAAACCTACACCCCCGTGGAGAAAAAATGATGAAATCAATAAACTGAAAAGAAAATGCAGGAGTGCTGAGAGAAGATGGAGAAAGAGTAAACTGACCGTTCATTATGAGATTTTACGTCAACAACTCAAAACCTACAATAAGGCAGTCAAAAAGGCACAAATTTCCCATTTCTCACAGCTCATCACCAACCATAAAAACAACCCCCGGTTCCTCTTCTCCACTTTTAATATTTTAACAGGCACTGATTTTAATAAAGTTCTTAAGATACCAACAGATGATCTTTGAGAAGACTTTGCAGACCACTTCAGAACTAAAATCAAGGACATCAGATCCAGCCTGTTATCCAAGAAAGTTTTGTCTGTTAACAAACCTGGACTGTTGTCCTTGCCTGAGGAAACAGTTTTTCCCTGGTTGATGCAAGGACACTTGGTTGAGTTTTCTCCCAAGTAAACCCAACAACCTGCCTTTTAGATCCAATTCCCACATCACTTTTAAAGACATTTTATGGTTTCTTTGAGGAGCAGTTTTTAAACATCATGAATTGCTCTCTTCAGACGGGTGTCTTCCCCACTGCCATTAAAACGGCGGTGGTGAACTTACCATTTTTAAGTAAAATTTTAGAAAAACTGTTTTTTAACCAAGTTAATGACTTTTTAAACAGAAATAGCATTTTAGAGAGGCATCAGTCTGGTTTTTCGGAGGAACCACAGTACCGAGACAGCCCTTCTAAAGATTATAAACGTTATCAGGTGGAATTTAGATAGCAAAAAGCTTACAGTGTTGGTTCTACTGGATCTAAGCACCACTTTTGATATGGTAGACTATCACATTTTATTAAAAAGACTCAGACACATGTTCGGACTCTCCGGTACTGTTCTTAACTGGTTTTGTTCTTATCTCACAGACCGATGCTTTTATGTAAGTATGGATACATATTCCTCGGGAACCCATGAAATTGGATGTGGGGTTCCCCAAGGCTCAATTTTAGGTCCATTTCTCTTTAATCTTTACATGCTTCCCCTTGGGGACGTCATCAGGAGAGACAGCATCAGCTTCCATAGTTATGCTGATGATACACAGCTATACATCGCCGTGTCTCCTGATGACACAGGGCCAATTGATGCCCTTTTTAACTGCATTGTAGACATCAAGTCATGGATGGCAGAGAATTTCCTACAGCTCAACCAGGACAAAACTGAGGTTTTAGTTATAGGTCCTGAAGGCCAGAGAGAGAAACTTTTACCAAAACTACAGGATCTTAAACCAACCCAATCAGTAAAAAAAATTGGGCGTGACGTTTGACTCTGAGCTGAATTTTATCCCACATATCAAAAATATAACGAAAATAGGTTTTTATCACCTTAAGAACATAGCCAGAGTCCGCCTGTTTCTCTCTCAGGCGTTAATGCATGCTTTTATTTCCTGTCGCTTAGATTACTGTAATGCCTGCTCTCTGGTCTTCCCAAAAAGAGTATTTTAAATCTCCAGTTATTACAAAACTCAGCCACACGCGTGCTGACGAGGACCAGAGGGCGGGAGCACATTACATCGGTTTTAGAGTTGCTGCATTGTCACCCGTCCGCTTCAGGATCGATTTTAAGATTGTCTTACTGGTTTTTAAATGTCTTAACGGCCTTGCACCCTGTTATTTATCTTATCTGCTTTTACCATATCAACCCTCACGGACCCTGAGGTCCTCCGGCACTGGCCTTTTAACAATACCAAAACCTAGAACAAAAACCCATGGTGAGGCAGCATTTAGCCACTATGGCCCCCACCTGTGGAACAGCCTGCCGGAGAGCCTCAGGACTGCAGAGACTGTTGATATTTTTAAAAGAAGATTAAAGACACACCTTTTTAATCAGGCTTTTAACTAATATTTTAAACTCTTCTTATGTTCTTATCTGGTTCTATCCTATTTTATGTTGCTGCTTTTATCTTGCTTTTTAAGATGATATTAATCTTAATAATTTTCTGTTTTTATTTATCACTGGTACTGCATCTATTCTATTTTATTTATAATCTCACGTATTTTATTTTTGGTACTGTATTTATTTTATTTTATTTATTCTTTTAGTCCTATTTATGCTTTTAGTTTTTAGCTTTTAACTCCAGTGTTTCCTCAGAGGGGTCCTCCACACTGGGAGCTGTGTCAGGTCTGCTATTGGGGGTGCTGTCCTTGGGTCCCTTCGGCCCGGTGTGGGGGTCCGCCTGTCTGTCAGTCGGGGGGCCTGGGTGGTGGTTCCCCCAATGGCACGGCCTGCGGCTACTCCCAGTGTGGATGGCCCCAAAGGTGGCGTTTCCTTGATCCTCAGTGCCATGCCATGTCTCCCTATGGTGTGTTATTGTGTGTGTGTGTGTGTGTGTGTGTGTGTGTGTGTGTGTGTGTGTGTGTGTGTGTGTGTGTGCGTCTAGTATGGGGGGTGGGAGGGAGGGGCTTTCTCCTTAATTGTTTTTCTTTCTTTAATTGTGTTAATTGCTTTTAATTCTGTAAAGCACTTTGTGTTGCATGTCCGTGCAGGAAAAGCACTCTACAAATAAAGTTGATTGTTTGATTGATAGATCCATATTTTCCAGACCAAATCATAGCTTCCACAGCTCCAATTTCCCTTCACATACACTCTCAAAGGTCCAGCCAATCAAATTCAGTAAAATAGTCCAAACACATTTTTACATCAATAGATACCCACGGACTGCCATTTGTTGGGATTCATAGGACCACAGATGATTTGTCATTTGTTAAAATCTAAACTGGACATGTGAACGCTTTTCTTCTGAGCATGTTCTTTGCTCTTCAGACAAAGTCTGGCTTCCTCGGATCTGCACCTTTGGAACAAGGACACAACAAAGATTGCATCTGGAACCACAGCTCTTTTGAGCCCTCTTCTGCCAGCTAACAAAGCAGCACACCACAAAGCCACTCTTTTTTTCCCACTCTTTTTTTTCCCAAGGATCAGTAATGTAACAACTGGGCATAGCTTTATCACAGCTTTACAGGATGAGCAAGATTGTTTAAGTTGTATGTGATTTAATGCTGTTTCTTGAGTGATTGTTGTGATTGTTTGCAGTTAGGTCATTGGTTAGTTGGCTGTTTGCTAATGCTGTTCACGGACAATGTCTTGTATGCAACTAAACATCCTCTGCATTGATCCAGACCCTTTGCAACGGCCTATTTCCACCATGCGTGTTGGTTGCGTCTCGGCTCCAGAACAGATATGTCTGAGATATGTCTTCCGGTGGAGCTGCACCGCTCCGCACAGCAAACGCAGCCCGTGGGTATTGACGGACGGCGGAGCATGCAGCGGATAATCAGCGCTGCCCTTCCGCAATGGACACGCATCCAGTGGAAATCCGGCGTTAGCCCTATCCCTTGGCCCTACCCCTACATTTGCGCGTTACAGTGAGGGGTAGGGGTGTCCCAATTCCTTTTTGCATGTAGGAGTTGGGGCATAATGAGGGTAGTGGGTATAAAACTAGGCCTTTGGAGCAAGGGATTTCAGATGTTGACTTGCCAGCAAGGGGTAGACATTGCCATACCTACCACTGAGCAAGAGACAGGGAAAAAAAGTTCATACATAGCTGACGTTACCGTCGTCAGGTTGCTTGTTAGCTAGTTAGCTAACTCGCACTGTCTGGCATCTGTCATCTGTCCCTGCTGTCTGTTTAATGTTGCACAAGAATGAGTCAATAGTCAGCCTCTGCTACGTCAAAAACTCTGAAATCCTTCAGGCTTTACTATTAAATTTAGTTATTGTTATTAATCTAATTATTAATCAAAAATCCAAATTGATAGTTTAGTGAACTTTTGAGACTGATATCTTTAACTGGCTATCATTTTCCCTTTTCGGGGAATGGTGCCCCACGAGGTGATTTGATGTAAATTACGTCATATTATTTAACATAATTGGTAACATTTTATGTTAAGGTACTGTAATAAGCATTATAAATGCTTAATAAGCACCAATTAACCAGTTAATGAGCACTTATAAGACGGTATAAGATGCTTATTAACATTAATAAGACTAGACTAAGTGTTTATTACAGCATGACTGACTGAGTTATTATTGCTTATAGGAGTTTTATTAGCACTTAATAGAAACTTTGGTAACAGTTTATAAACCTATACTAAATATTAGTAAGATGTCAATTTACATTAATTATAATTTATAATGGTTAATTATAGAATAATAACCACATTTATTAATAGTTTATAAGACACTATAAGACCCTATAAGATGAAATTAATAAGTGTTTATTAACATCAATGAGACTATAAGAAGTTAATATAAATGCCATATTATGGTTAAGAAATGCTTAATTATGCACTTAAATAATGATCCTTTGCAGCTACCGGATCTAAAGTGGGAACAGTGTTGTATAAACGTTAATAAACTATTAATATGCACTTATTAACAGCTAATAATGCATCTTTGCAGCTACTGGATCTAAAGTGGGAACAGTGTCTTGCTGACATTCATAAACTCTTTATTATGCACTCACTAAAGCTGCCCTGTGGAGTTTTTACATAAATGTCCGTTACATTACAGTCTCTGGTTTGCTTAGAAGCGCTATTGCCTCTCAGGAGCGACATACTCACGCTGTCGCACAGGAAATGACGCATTTGATGTAGAGTTCAAAGAGCGCATGCACAGTTGGAAATGTTGGAGACGATGAGGCTAGCAGAGGAGCTCCTGGAAGATGTCTGAAAACCCAAAGAAACAGCCCAGGAAAGCTTCCGAAGCCTCTGGAGCTGGTCTCGCTGGTCCTCCCCAACCTCCGCGATGTTCAGAAGAAGGAAAAAAGGCAAAACGAGAGTGACAAACGCAGAAATAAAGCCCGTTTCACACAGAGCGCGCAAAGAGCAGACCTCCGCCGACGAACCCATTCATTGTGTATGTGTTACCGCGGCGCAAGAGCACACTGTTCTGCCGCCGAGCTGTCTGTATTGTAATGAATCACTCACGAGCAGGAGACCAGAGTAGCATTCGGGAAAAAGGCCTGTTTATTTATGCACTCCAAAAACTCCGGTAACACTCCAGGGGGGTAACACGTAAAAATCTCTGTCCCAAACTCTCACTCTTCTAGCATAGCACACACACTTCATACACACATACTCACTTACAGTACCCAACGGGGCAGCCCTCCCCCTCTCTGCTCCACCAATCTCCAGCCCACACACTGACTGACAGCTGACTCTTCTCATGCCACACTCACCACTGCCCCAGGGTTGCTACAGTATATTTGTTCATAGCAAATAAACAACAAAAATTATTGGGTGGTAAATAGGTATGTCATTTAGCTTCGTGTGGTGCGGGAGCGTCACTCGTATTGCCGACGTCATCGAACGGCGCACGCTGACTGTTATTGTTGCAGTATTCAGAAAAACACGGCAGATGGCGCAAATGGGCAAAATTCCATAGGGCAGCTTTAATTATGCACCTATTGCAACATCCAGATATCAATCATTATTTCAACATCAGAGAATTCTGATGCATTCTTTTGGACCTGCATTTGGACCTGCACTTTGTATAGCCCCTTTCTAGTCATCTAGTGACCACTCAAAGCACTTTTTACACTACGAGTCACGTTCACCCATTCACACACACATTCATACACTGGTGGCTGAGGCTACCATACAAGGTGCCACCTGCTACTCAGTTTTTTAACACGCTCACACACCGATGGAACAGCCATCAGGAGCAATTTAGGGTTCAGTATCTTGCTCAAGGATACTACGACATGCAGCCTGGAGGATCTCTGAGCCACAGCCGCGTTTTCGCATGAGTATGTTATTATTTTCTTTAGCAAAGGATCATGGGAATCTCATTTCCTCAAAATGGCATACTAAGACAAAGAGTTATTTAAACTTAAACATTTGAGCAGATTGATTCAGAGTTAGGTGCTTTATTCACTCGTGATGAGAATTCAGCCTACCAATGGTGGTGAAAACACAACATAAGGACATACTTCCTTTTCTTATTGATTTTTAATGCAACCACTATTGTCAAAAACAGGAAGAAAGGATTGGAGACCCCAATAGTTGAGTTCTAAAAAAATGACAGATCTGAGTTCATTTGGCTTTTTCAAAAGTTTTGTTACTTAGATTGACTGTTCGGGAATACAGTGTTCCACAAAGCTCTCTGTAACCCATCAGTTTTCTGAAAGTGAGTGACAAAAGTCTCAACATCGGCATGGCCAAAGGTGGCCAGGTCAGTGATGTCTTCAGGCCAGTTGCTTCGGTCAAACATGGTGGCAGCAGCCTTCAAGACACCCATATCACAATTGCCAAACCACGTGGTGAGGTTGTCACAGAAGCCATTGATTAGTTTATCTTTAATTTTGTGGAAGTCATCATCATCCACTTGTTTCAATCAATCAATCAATCATTCAATTTCATTTACAAAGCCCAATATCACAAATCACAGTTTGCCTCACAGGGCTCTATAGCATATAACATCCCTCTGACATTCTGTTGAGTTTTACACCAGAGAAGGTGTTCCTGGGAAAAAGTCCCACTTCATCCAGGAACTGCTTCAGATGCTGACCTGGGACTGTCTGAAATACAGAAGAAAAAACTTTTACTGTTACCTTTGCTAAACATACACCATAGCATATTAATTCCTCCCTAGGGAGTTTATTTTGTTTACCTGCATGGCTAGAAGAGCCAGGGTCGTCTTCTGCAGTCCATCTGACACCATCTGCAATGTCAGCCCATCCCTTTGAAAGAGAAGGCTCAGAATTAAACCAACCCATAAACACATTTGATCTAACTTCCCTGGTTTTTAATCCACAGCCTATACTAAATTACTCTCACAATGGTTTCACAAGAGTGATAATAAAACACTCACATACTGGGCCTGATACAAACTTCAATTGCCAAAATGTATGAAATGCTCCTTTAACCTTACTGATGGAGATGAAAGAAGTCAGGCTATTGCTGTGTTCCCTCCAAACGTGATGAAAGCGTTTTAATCATTCGTAACGCTCGTAACGCGCCGCCCGTAACGCCTGAGTTTTGATGCCTGACCATTTTGTTAATTTGCGTCATCGCGTCATTCGCGTGAGTACGGAGAAGCCGGCTGTGCTATCTGGAGCTAAGCTAGTGCTAACGTTCATAGTACAACCATTCTGCAAACTAATTAAAGACACATATTTACAGAACTTACCAAGTAGACCAGTCTCCTCGGCGTCTTTCACCCAAGCCTGCTCCTTTTTGTTGCGGTCTGTAGAGTAGACACGAAGTATCATATAGCTCCGGGTAGCCATTGACGACCATGGCTGAGATAACCACCATCGCCGCTTTGTACCTGCTCTGGAAGTCCCAGGTGCATCGGCCGTCGTTTTTGGGTTCACTCTATCCCGCAGAAGCACATCCAGCTTGGCGAGTTTCACCACTTCTTTCAGGAACTCCGTCTGGATGATAGCCGCTTTCAGCGGTACTTCGGGCTGACTGGGGCCCAATTTAAGGACCTGTTGGCAAGGGCTGGCACCAGGATCTCCCAGCAGGACACCAACTACAGGCGCTCCATTTCAGCTGCGGAGTGTCTGTCCATCTGTCTCCGGTGAGTAGTAGTTCATTGCTTTGTCAACAAGTGGACGTTGTTGACACACGCCACTGTCATCGGGAGAATCTCAACGCTGATTGGCTATCGCGGCACAGCGTCACGTTCGATTTCGCGTCTAATCGCGTCTTTGCGTTGACTTTGTATGTAATCTTGACGCGCGAATTTGCGAATTGGTGGGAACACAGCATATGGCATTAGTAAATCAGCAGGAGTTACCAACATGAACATAACACATAGCTCATCGATGCTCCTAACACATTCACTCTGCTCATCTTGCTTCACACATTTAGTGTCACTTGTATCTTAACCATATGCATCTTCACACACACATTTCACTCACTTTAACTCACACAGAACGTCATTAGCAATGCACTTAGCTACCAAAGCTATTTCTAGCGGCACCCTCCACGAGCCGCGACTACTGTTATCTGGGTGTTCACTATACTCAGCTTACCTGTAGGAAATTTAGAAACATGACTGGCTTCAAGAATGACCATCATCTCTCTAGCTAAAGTTGCTAACGTTAGCCTAATTATTACTGACTGAATGAACTGAGTACACTTCTTCTGATTAACTGTAATGTTACTGTCATTATCATAAACATCAAAATTTAGAACACACGTTCACATTTTATAACTTTGTAAGGCCATCATGTACATGATTAACTGAGTTGCTAGTGTTAGCTATCGCAAAGAACTAGAACTAACGTTAGCTAAAAATTTAAAAAAAAAACTTTTAACAAACTAACTTTCCTCAGGGGCAGAAACGGATGAACAACGTCTTCAGAGTCCCGAAGCCAAGTGTCGCATCCTACTCCAACTGGAGCGGCACTGGAGGGGCTTGCATCATTTTTTTTCAACCATCTCAGCATTGCTAGGTTCTGTGCTCTGATGAGGAGTGGTGAGCAGAGGTGGCGAGTAGCACTCAGTGTGACTGTCATGCAGCGAGTTGAGCGTCCGTGTGTGTGCATGCGCGCACGTGTGGGGATAGGGTCTTATAGTGTCTTATAAACCAGTAATAAATATGGTTATTGTTCTATAATTAACCCTTATAAATCATAATTAATGTAAATAGACATCTTATAAATTAATATTTAGGATAGCTTTATAAGCTGTTATCAAGTTTCTATTAAGTGCTTATAATGCTCCTATATGCAATAATAACTGTGTTAATTATGCTATTATTAACACTTAAATAGTCTTATTAATGGAAATAAACAAATTATTCTGTCTTTTAAGTGCTCATTAACTGGTTAATTGGTGCTTATTAAGCATTACAATACCTTAATATAAAGTGTTCCCAGATAGCAAAAGCAATCCGGCTCATACTTGGGCCACATGCTTGTGTTTCTTCTGGCCCAGTATACAGCTGGTTCCACGGGCCAAGTCTGTCCCATATACAGCATGACTTTCAGGTTAAGCATTAGTGGGCCTGACATAGCCCAATGTGTTTATAACAATAGAAAAAGGCTGTGGTCCACTTCTGGTCCACATACTGTCTCATTTTAATTCTAATAATTTGGCCCATCTCTGGCCCATACACTATACACTGATATCAAATATAAAATGTGCTACTGGTCCAGACCTGGCCCACATACTGCATCAAAGGTTGCCTTGTTGTCATGGAGATCTTGAGTCCTGCCCCATTTCAGGGCCAGCTTCTGCTCCACAATGTTTTTTTCTGTCTTTCATCAGTATTTCTGAAATGCTGAAACATGACACTCCAGGTTGCTGTTAATATTCTAGATAAAATTATCTTATTAGTACAGTCTGACTTAGCTGTAGTTGTTGAATGGAAAAAAATAAGTGCTATAAAATGGCAATGCCCCTGCTTTGAATATTAACAAAATGCCCAGAGTATCATGTTTTAGAATTTCAGAAACACCAGTGAAAGATGCAAAAATACACTATGGAACAGAGGCTAGTGCAACACAAATAAGACCTGGTATGCGTTTATGCACATGTGTGTTTCTGTGAAAATCGAAAACATACATGAATACAGTATAATCAATCAACTTTTAATCACCAAAGTGATAATAACTCAAGCAATTTTTTACTCAACCAAATTTGACTGAATACAAAAAAACGGATGGAGAGATCTGTCTCAAGACATGACAAAATCATTGTGCATGACACAATAATAGAAATGTATAGATTCATTCATTCACTAACAATGTGCCCAGTCCAAACAGGCTTATAAGACACAATTATTAACATTTAATATTAAACAAATAACCCGTCCTGATGCTTCTCCCAAGCTTTAGAGACAGAATTAGCCAACCTATAAATATTAAAATTAAACAAACACTACGCTCTGTCATCATCAGACGACCATAACATTTCTGGATTTTAAGCAAACATGTCATTGAATATCTGTATTCTTAACTCATAGTGTCAGTAGAAAATTTAGATTCACCAAATCATTAGGATTCATCAAATGGAACTACAAATGTCCATACAAAATGTCTTGCAGTCTGGGCAAAAGTGGGAAATCAATGAAGTGTCTGAAAACCTAGTGCCTCCAGACTTGAAGCCCAACTTCAGGGTGAGTCAGCCATCCTGACTCATCGTTTTCTGCCCCCTTCTCTGTCTGTTGCCAGCTGCAACCATCTTTTCACGAACATCTCAATTTCATGTTGAGAGGCCTTTGATGTGATCGGGTTCTTTCTGACAGCAGCTGATGCAGACAACAGTTTACAAAGAAATAAAAATTTTGTTAGTACAGGACAAATACAATGTGGCAAAACTATATGACCCAGCAGAAATTTGAATGCATTGAAAAATCTGAATATTTACCGATTAGAACAGCCTTTAACTGCAGGGAAGCCATGGATGTTTTCCCATTCACTCCACTCCAATTAGTATCCTTTGCAAGGCTGTTTGAGATGATTTGCTTAATTATACGCCAAACAGTATCCTTTACATCACATCCCCCAACAAGGCTCAGGTGGTTAATCTGAAAGGATCAAATAATAATTTTTTTGAGTGTCTGATGACAAATCACTAGGATGTCAGGGTACTGCAGCATGTATTAATTATTATCTGTAAGTTGGTTTGTAATGTGATCAGAGGGCTGAAAAATGGAGAACTGCTACATATGATATATAGTATATTGATATGTTTGTGTATATAAAGTGTATATGTGCATGTACTGCGTGTGTTACCATGTATGATTAATGTGGATGTGGGTGTGAGTGCGTTTAAGTATAAACTGTTTATACATGTGTGTGTGGATGTGATGTGGTACTTTGAGGCTTTAAAGTCAAAATAAAAACATTTTCAGTGTGTAAAAATGGTGAGTAACAGTGACATCAGTGGTCAAATTCTAGATTGCAGCACTCACTCACTCACCCCTCCCGTCGGGTAAGTGACGATGGCCTCATAGGACAAGTTTTTCTTCCCCAGAGCCTTTGTGCTCCACTGTCTCTCAGGTTAACTCATATCGCAGTGGTGCCTGGATAGTGTGACGTGTGTGGTAGTGCTGCTGCCGTGGTCCTGCCAGATGCCTCCTGCTGATGCTGTCATCATTAGTCACACTTCTACTGTTAATATACACATATGATTATTGCCACATATGTATACTGCCAGATATTAATATATACTTTCAACATACTGTACCACAGTAGCCAGAACTATAATTATAATATTATTACTTTCATTAATGTTGTTGTAAGCTTCTGTCATTACCGTCTGTCCTGCATCTGTCTCTCTATCTGTCTCTCTATCTGTCTCTCTATCTGTCTGTCTGTCTGTCTGTCTGTCTCTCTCGCTCTCTCTGTCTCTCTCTATCTCACTCTCTCTGTCTGTCTCTCTCTCTCTGTCTGTCTGTCTCTCTGTCTGCCTCTCTCTCTGTATCTCTCTCTCTCTCTCTGTATCTCACTCTCTCTGTCTGTCTCTCTCTCTGTCTTTCTGTATCTCACTCTCTGTCTCTCTCTCTCTCTCTCTCTCTCTCTCTCTCTCTCCCTGTCTCTCTTTCTCTCTGTCTGTCTGTCTGTCTCTCTCTGTCTGTCTCTCTCTCTGTTTCTCTCTCTGTCTCATAGTGTCATACGGATTACTGTTAATTTATTATGCTGATCTGTTCTGTGTGACATCTACTGCACGTCTGTCCGTCCTGGAAGAATTGTGATTTGTGATATTGGGCTGCGTAAATAAAATTGATTGATTGATTGACTGAAATAGGTTATCTGTGAGATATATGTTAGGAGTGTTATTTTTCTAAACATTAGCACAGTAATGCTAAAATAACATGTTTTATGTGATAGTCATGGCACAGTGCGGCAAATATGTTGGTACGATTATGCGTTTCCAGTGTTCTTCCACAGGGCACAGGGAGAGGAGGGAGAGGGAGAGGGGTAGAGGCAGTGCAGGAACAGCCAGGTGAGGAGGTAGTGTCTCAGATCGAGACAGGGCTAGTGCCAATGTAGCTAATAAAACTAGCCGTCGCCACCGTTTTAGATTCACAGCTTATTTGATCTTTTTCTTTTATTTGGTGGCATGGTTTCCCTCTTCCGGGGCAAAACATATGTGTGGTCCTCCATTTAAAGTGCGACAGAATCATAAAAGTACAAAGCAGGTTCATGCAGAGGCGCCCTGGATTGAGCTTCACCTTCTCAGCAAGTTCTAGGTAAACGCGAAAGGCGAAGCGCGTATATCCCTTTCGGCCACTGTATTCAAATATGGCGACGCAAGAGGGCATTCTCCACCAGACCTCCCTGCCTGCGTATATATAGAGAAATCATTCTAAGCCTATGAGAAAGCTTCCATTTGTATGTGAATTGCATCACATTTTTGTAAATATATATTTATGAAAGCAATAGTTGATATTTGCTAATAAACAACCACGTAAATTACACATTGTAACTTTAATATAGACTCTTGATGAAACAGCTTTAAAAACATTCAAATAAAATAATGAACAATAGGTTTTGACCAAATTTGCACACATTGGTGGAATTTCACTTTAAATAAGACGACATCTACTCACCAGTTTCATTCTGAAATCTGACTCCTGAAGTTGGGCTTCAAGATTCTGGAGGCCTTGCTGGTCTTTTACTTGCAGAAGATCATCATTGACCTGGTATTCAGACACATCTTGCTGTCTTGCTTTCAGCAGGTGCAGAATGTGTGTCTGCTGGTCGAGAATCATCTCTTGTTTTGTGAGCATTTCACGCATTAGTGCTGAAAAACAAAAGACACAGACATACATACATCCCAAAAAACTCACACAGATCTAACTCACTTCCTAATTATTTAGAGCTTCATTGAATGAATTTGATACCATCATAAAAGTAGAATGAAGCCAATTGTTAATAAAGTGGCAGTCTTCATAAGATACTACCTTAGAGAGAACCTTTAAATTGTTTTCACACTTGAGCTTTTGATTCAATTTAACACTGTACACTTGACAGTGTGCAAATCCGACCTAATGTACTGAACGTGCAATTAAACTTTTCAAAATGAATTCAAACTGTAAACAAAACAGACCAGGATTTTGTGGTAGTAGATTTTAGTGTGATGTCAAATACAGATTTCTTTTAAAAATCCATTGCCACTCCTTTTGATTTGTTTGATTCTATTATGGTAGTATGAACATGATCCAGAGCAAGGGAAACCATCTACTTTTTAGCATCCCCATATTATATAACATATAACTAAGACTACATATAACTAAGAATCACTTACAGGTTGTAGTTTCTAATGCTCCTTGAGGAGTCCATGATGGTGTAGGCATTGGCTGGGACCATGGATTAGGATTATCTTGAAAGAAGAAGAGTTATTTTAGATTTTAGTAGGATAATATTTTTTTAGCCACAACATAAGCATTAAGAACATTTACACCAGTTTAATCAATCATTGAGTTTGTGAACAGTAATAGGATAGAGAGATTTCGAAATTTTGGCAAGGAAATTAAGGCAAAGTGACTCCCTGAACTTTAAGATGGCAACCTCACAGGGGGCACATCCGATTTCCCTTAAGTTGCAACGTTTCCGTCACTTGTGTCTTTTTACGGAAGACGAGAACGGCCATATATTAATCTTTTTTTTGTGCACTGTTATCTCGTGATAATGACTTATTAATTCGTTATCTTGAGATAACAAAGACTGTTATCTCGTGATAACGACTTAATTAATTCGTTATCTCGAGATAACAAAGATTGTTTTCTCGTGATAAATAAATAAGTCTGATGATTGCGCGCTGGTTAATGTGATCATCCTGATTTCAGCCTACAAGAGCTGCCACGAACGGCTTCCGTAGCCACTGGCTTTAGCTGTAGCTCTTTATACAGCTATGATCTTCCGGTAAGTTACACTTTACGTTTGTTTGTTTACTTGACTGGGCTTGTTTAGAGGCTACCGGTTAGCAGATGAGAGGCTGACAAACTCCTATCTAGCCAGCTGCTTCAAGGTAACGTACATGTAGGCTAACCTTAACTTAGCAAGATGCAATGTGAAACGTAATGAAATGTTTATTAACGTTAATTCATTTAATAGTGCTTTGATGTGTGTCGTGTTTACGATGACAACCCTTTTGTATAAGGGCCAGCAGTCAAGAGTTGAACAAGCAGCTGCTAACAAGTGTGACCACATTTACTGTTGAGTCCTGCAGATCACCCTGGACCAGTTTCTCTCAGCCTTGAGAGAAAGGGGTGTTCCTGAGGAGAACCTGGCAAGAATGGCAGAGGACAAGGTGAAGTACATAATCTAATTCAATATTCAAAGGCATTGCCTGCTAATGCTAAAGTAAAGAACTATTTTGGTCCAATTCTGTAGAATCAAAAATATGATCTATTTGGACATTGATAATGGCATAATACCTGTATTTACCTGCACAAGATGGACATAAAATGATTTATATGACTTAAGTTAATACTGGTAACTACTACATTGCAGCAAAGGTTGGACACACACCCTTGCTGTTAAAAACAAATAAACAAAACAGCTATGGCCAGTGTAAGAATAGAATAGAATAGAATAGGAACTTTATTTGTCTGAAACCAAAGGGTAAAATTATCTTAATTTATTGTAAGAAGTTTTATGATCTGTAATGTAGTTCAAGCTGATTGAACTGGAAGCTCAGTTGGTGTCCAGCTTAATAAATCAAAATGTCAGCACTTGCAAATATCATATGTATCAGTCTTTTAATAGCGCACAGCAGTGTCAAAAATGGACGCGTTTCAGCACTTGGCTTTCCTCAGCGTCCAGCTTAAATCAGCTAATGTCATTCTGGGTGTAGTGGAGAAACTACATGTTCAGACAGTGCACTAGTTCAGGGTTTATCACCAGGTTCACGCCGGTGTGCTGGCCAGAACACCACTTGAGACCACAATTCAGAGTACGTGGGGTAATAAAAGGCTTAGAGAGGTTGATATGCTTTCAGTTTTCTTTCCTTTCCTTTTCAGCAGCACACAGGCATAACACTTGGAGCTTACAGTGATGAGTGTGGGTCTTCTACAAAAAGAAATAACAAAATATACCATGTAAAACACCCATAATTACACATAATAATAATATACATACATACATTACATTCTCACTCACAGAAATAAACAGAAACTCAAAATACGCATTACTCAAATATATGTAGCCGTGTAGTTAATTCATTTAAATCTAATTTTCCACTGGTGTGAGATAGTTCTCAAAGTTGTCTAATGTGCTCTTTGTTTTCTTTTGAGTGTAACATTGTTGTGAAATAAGTAAAATGTGAAGCAAATTTTAAGTGAGCGGCACAGTAACATGTTGTTGCTGATTTTGGTCACAAGGTGACTTATATACAAGTATAAAATGAGTATTTTTCCTTCCAAAAGGTTCCTTCAGTGTTTTTTAAATAGAAAGGTTCTTGATATAGGCAGAGGTGGTAGAGTAGCCAAAAATGTACTAAAGTAAGAGTATTGTTAGTTTAGAACAATATTACTCAAGTAAAAGTAAAACATATTTGCATTAAAAGTACAAAATCATATCCAAAAAGTAACTCAAGTAAATGTAACAGAGTAAATGTAACTCATTACTACCCACCTCTGGATATTTGGGAGAAAAGTGCCAAGAGAAAAGTGTTCTCTAGAGTCAAATGTTTATACGTAGAACTCAATATCTCTGTGAAGAGCCCTTTTAGAGCCTTCTTTTTCTGTGTGATGAATAATGACATTATATCTGCTTTTGTGTTTTAGATCAATCAAGACATTGTAAAGTTCCTGGGAGAAGACAAACTCTCTCTACATTCCTCGATATGGAGACCGTGTCTTTGCCAGAAACTGGAAGGAGTTATCCTCACGTGAAAGGATAACAACTTTAATAAACAGACTAAGAGAGAAGATGAAACTTCCACCCACTGCCTCAGCCACAGCAACCAGCAGCTGTAACTCTAAGCTTACACTTCGTGGAAATAAGAATGTTGAAAAGAGGACAAGGAAAATAGAACTTGGCTGGTTGAACTACCAAGATTCTATGTACAAACAAGTAAGAAGGCCTACTGGGGGTGGAACAAGAGAGATAGTTGTAAGCAAAGATGATACTGTATCCAGCATTCTGGAAAAAGGGAAAACACTTTTTTTTCCCCAATGGTACATCAACGAAAGGCAAATTAGAGGACTTTGAGTGCATTCTTTCTGTCATTGGTTCTGAGGAGCCCCTTGAGGGTAGTGTCACAGTTGGAAGTTTGTTTGAGCAAACTATTACAAGATCCTCAGATTATACCTCTGTACAAAGCCAAAAGATTGTAGTGATTCTGAGCTTAGTGATGCAACAACAGACATGCCCTTTTCACCTGATACATCCAACACAATTGAGCCAGGTATACATGCATCTCCATCCTCATCCAGCCCTTCACTACACTCCCCCACTCCTGTCAAAAGACCTCGGTACGGCAGTGGGCCTTTTCTCTTGGAACAGTCCCAATACTGCCTCAACACTCCAAGCTACTCTTGCTTCTCAAACATCAGGCCAGCCTCTTATAGATATATCCAGTGTTGATGAAGTTATTGTACTTGGATATGACACAAACATGCCTTGTGTGAACTTGTCGATGGTCTTGCTGACACTCTGATACACTCACCTCTATACGTCAAGACCACAGTAAGTCCAGATTCCTGGCCAGTTAACAGCCAACAAGAAAGCGGCGCAAACACAGTCTTTGAAAATCAAATAGAAGCAAGAGTGGTAGCTGAGATGGAAGAACATGTTATTCACATTGTGGCTTCTGAGCAGGCTTCCACCAGCACAATGGCCATTGATTTCTTTGCAAATCCAGAGAATATAGTGGAGAAGCTAGTCATTGTGATCCGCAAAGCACACTGTCTTGTGGACATGATTGAAGCATTTACAGACAACTGCATACTGGATGCTAATATTTCAATCAGGCGTGTGCTTGAACGTGGCGAGGTTGAGGCTGGAGTCGGGAGTGGGGTTACCAGAGACTGCCTCACTGATTTCTGGGATATGTTTTATGCAACAAAGACTTGTGGAACCAACTACAAGATCCCAATTTTGCACCACAAATTCCAAGAGAGAGAGTGGACTGCTGTTGCTCGCATCTTGGCCTTTGAATGGCAGAAATTTCAGTTCTTTCCAGTCCAACTTGCCCCTCCATTCCTTACAGAGGCTGTATCTCTCTCCTGTTCAGACACTAATCTACTGGAGGCTTTCTTCAACTATATCAGTGCAACTGAGAAGGATGTGCTAACTGAGGCACCCGGCAACTTCAGAGGGGCAGATATGGATGAACTCCTCAGCATACTCAGCAGTCACACCTGCTGTGTACTCCCAACTGAAGAAAATCTGCCAAGCCTGGTGGAGGAAATAGGCCACAAAGAGATGGTACAAGAACCAGCATTCAATATAAAGTGTTGGAAGCCAATTCGTAGGTCTATTGGACAATCCATGAGTAGTGAAGGACTGAAGAAGATTCTGGATGATCTCAAACCAAAGGGAAGAAACATTACCAAATCCATCAAGTTCCCAGGATCGATGTCACTGGAAGAACAAACTACCTCAAATCATCTCTTGAGATTTGTTAGAGAAAGAGATGAGAAGGAGCTTGGCCTATTTCTCAGGTACTGCACAGGGTCTGACTTGTTCCTATATAGACTATTACGTCACATTCACAGCAGAACAGCCACAGTTCACAAGGCGCCTTTGGCTCACACCTGTAGTTGTTCTTTGGAACTGGCATCTAACTACAAAGACTATGCAGATTTCAGAACAGAATTCATCTCTGTGTTGAAGAGTGGAGTGTGGGTGATGGATTTGTCCTAAAACGGCTTTGTTTGCTTAAACAGCAAAATGAAAAACTACACGCGCACACACACACACACACACACACACACACACACACACATTCAGAAGTTTTGCAGTGTCATCTTTTATATAATCCACAAGTTCTACATGTGGAGGGCAGATGTATCATTGTAGTAGAAGGAGGTAGATTTTTCTTTTCAATTTATGATCTCTTTAAAATTCAAATATGACAGCTGAAGGCACTGTGGAAAAAAAAGTCACACTTGAGTTAATATTTCAATGAAGACAATTTATTTACAAGAAATAGAAATGTGACACTGTATTCTTGGAAATGTTGTATGTAAAAACTGGCCAACTGTTTGTGGTTGATGTTTTTCCATTCTTGTTAAAATTAAATCTAAACATAGTTCTTAAATTACAGTGTTTGTAATGCTATGCAGATCTTCAAACCTAGAAGAGTTATTATTGCCAGTACTGTTCTATGTTGTCAGTGTCAAATTCAAAGTGCTATATATTTTTTTCTAACCACACTTAAAGGGATATTTTGACTTTTATAGAACTTATCAAGTTTCAGCAGCCTTACCTCCATCTAAAGTTATACAAATAAGCTAGTGACCACTGCTGTCCCTGTCTGCTGCCAACACCACCATTCCTCCCGGGTGTCAGGCCCCTCATTCTTTTCCTTTGATTCAGAAAAAATATTACACAGAATATTGCTGTATTGCTTGTTTATAATTCCGAAGTATGATATTTAGACTAGGCCCTCAAAATGAATGGGAGTGAAAGAGAAGCCTGACACCTAGGAATAGTGGTTATTAGGTGGTGGTGGTCTTGTAGATGACTTTACATATGAGGCGCTTCAGAAAAGAAACAGTACCTGGGGAAAAGAAAACAATCCTTAAAACCTTCCCTAATCACTTGACCTGGCTCCAGGTGATTTTTTTCCCCAAGCTCAAAGGTTTCATCAAGGGAACACGTTTTCCGGACGTGGAACCATCGAGAAGGCCATGACGATGGAGCTGCAGAGAATCCCGGGAGAATCCTTCCAGGAGTGCATGGAAGTGGAGAAGGATGGGAAAGTGTGTTAAAATCAAGGGGGATTATTTTGAAGGGGAAAACTTGTAGTTTGTAGTTTTAGATTTGAAATAATTTTTTTGTGACCCCAGTACTGTTTCTTTTTTGAAGCACCTCATATGTTGGCCTATATGCATTTCATTTATATGCCAATTTTGAGAAATGATTTTGTTTTTGCTTAATTTGTTTAGAATAGTGCAGTGCCCCTCCCAATAGGACCCTGCACTTTCCCGGGTCCAAGTTCATGTTATTTAAATGAAAGCACTGACTTATGAGTTTACAATGTTTGCAATGAAAATGTTTCATCAATTAAAAGGTTTTAACTGTTTGTAATTTTCACTCTTTTTTTTAACTGTGTTAATGTGTCGACTGAGATTTTGTTAGTCGATTAGTCAGTTCTAATGCTTTATTACCATGCGGAATGAGTAATTTCCTGGAAGATTACAAGGACATCTCTGGTAAGCATGATATTTCAGTAGGTCCTTTTGAAGTATTGCAAGTGGAAAACTCAAACTTTACAGATTTGTCAATGAAATCAACTAATCAGTTAGTTGTAGTAGTAGTAGTTAGGTCTATTAGTTGACTAAGAATTTCTTTAGTCGAGGACAGCCCTACGTTACAGTGATTTTCAACATTTTCATAGCATTGACCCCACATTTGTTACAATTTAGGCATTGACCCCCAATTTATGTAAATTTGTCTCTTTTTGAGAATCTGAAAATATTTGTATTAAAGCTATGATTTTGTCCAGAATTCCATGAGTGGAAAACCCTTAAGTGCCCCTGCTGGTCCCAAGACCCAACATTATCAACCTGGCCTACTACACAGAAATCACATTATCTTAGTAAAACATTTCAACACAGCATCAACTGATGCAAAGGCCAACAATACTTGAGAAATGTAATCTTTTGAGAGGCCTCATTGCTGGAGATGCCATCATCATCATTATTAGAACCATGGACAGTGCATCTGTCTGTATGCTACAACATTAGTGATGAAGCTCTGGCAGGAGTGCTCTTATTAAAGGCCTCAGGTCTTTGTAAAGTCGTATTGCCTCTGCAGCATTATGACACTGTGCTATGTTGTTCTCTTCCATCACCATCAAACAGAGCTCATGCAGGTCATGGTCGCAGGGAATGTCTGTTTTCCACAGACAGATGTCCTCTTGGAGAACAGTCCCCACTCTTTCATACTGTAGTAGATGCAAATAATCTTGTGTATGATAGAGCTCAGGTATATTGTACATCAGACATGGTTTTCCATGATACAAAGGGTGTCCATTTCCACCTGGTCGAATGCAATGGTTGTCCCACATTGTCACGACGGTGTCTAGCTCGTTCTGCAACACAAAAACATGAGGATGTCAATACATATGATGACTTCTTTTGAAAATTAGTACATGGAAGAAGCCACCTTAGCTGCCTTACACTGTATTTATTTATTATATATCATTATAGCACCATAATGGGGAAATGCAGTATTGTTTTATGCTATGATGGAGTTATCAGCAGAATAATACTGTGCTCAAGCTCCAGCTTCCTGCACTCAGCCATAGTAGCCTACATAATGAAGACAAGAGTATTGACCCCAGGACAAAAAAGCCTACATATTCATGCCAAATAGGCTTGGAGTGAAGAAATATGTAGCTACAGAGAGAAAAAAAGTCCAGAGAGCTCAGAAGTTTAGACACATGTGATGAGAGTGCTCTTTGGTGGGGGACACAAAAATTCAAAAAAGAAGAGGAAATGATGTGTACACATAAATACTAACATTGCCAGCAAATAAACTGGTAAACAGATTTTCAAACACTGTGCGGTGAGATCTGCGCACCTCACACTGACTACTAGGCATGTTTTTCTAAAGCGATCAGAGGGTGATGTGATGAGGTGGAGGTAAAATATAAGGTGAAAGACAATATTTTAGTAAAACATGGTCAGTTTAGGTTGATCACAGCTGCACTAATCATTTTTGGTTGCGTTTACACAGAGATCTGTACACTGTCAATCAAAGGCGCATTTATAAACATAATGCTGATGAATCGTGTGATTCATCGACATTTTGATTTGATTGATTTATCCTTAGTTGTGACACAGCTTGTAAAGTTGGATTTGATATGAGCGACGAGGTTCAAGTGAGGAATTATGGACGCTATAAAGAGCTCAGTGGTGCGTAATAGTCGTGCGTAATGACAGCTCCTCGCCAGTGAAACACAATAAACTGCACGTCTTCTTTCATGTTTATCTCATTGACAGGTGGAGTCTACAGACAGGTATACAGACAAGTGGAGCAGGCGGCAAATTGATGGTCATGGTATGAAAGCTGGTTCAGCTTTCATATCAAAACAACACGAAATACAGCCTTGAGATGTACAATATCGAAGATATGGACAGTGGAGGACTTACTTGGATAATCTTAAGAAAGCAAAACTGGATGAGACCCTTGTCTATGAAATCCCCATTGAAGTCTCCAGTTGCCTGGAACTCCTGGAAGACTTCCCTCCAATAGCTTGCATTCTGTCTCCTGTAGATCCCCCATCAGCTTTCGATCCGTTGGTTTGCTGTACTGCATCCTTGGAACACACACGGCCCATGCACAACACCAGTCTCATCTTCTCAGAAGTGTTGCAGCCTGTTAACATGGACATTTTCAGTTCTCAAATCCAATTGTATTATCTTTGGACACCCCCCTAAGTTCTGTGACTGCATGATTTTGGGGTTACTATTGGAAGAGTTTGCTTGCATCCAGATTATATGACGTGAAAACCCATCAATGCAGCCGTTTATTCCAATGCCGAAAGGGGTCAGCTTGTCATAGGAGTCCATATGCCATAAATAATTGGGCCCTGGGACACTATAAGATCTTTTCCGCAGTCTTGTTCCTCTCTGTTGCTGTACGCCCTCTGGGTCAAGATGTGACTGGATCTCCTGAACCATGTCTCGAGTAACATGCAGTCCAGCCAATCTGCACCTCTCGTGCATCATTCAGTAACCATGAAGACGACCCGGTCCTCTTATCTGGTTGCTAATGAAGTTAACAATCTCAGCAGGATCACTGAACCGTCGCCTGTGAAGTCCCAACCGCGCTAGTCTTCTCCTTAGATGACGATGACTAATCTGAAAGCCATCTCTGACAGAAAGACACAGTGCAATTTCTGCCTGTGTTAGACCTTGATTAAAGTACACCCTGATGCGTTGATCAACAATGTGATCTGCTATTTTCACCTCCCTGGGACACCAGTGGCAGCTCTTGTAGGCTGAAATCAGGACGATCAGCGCGCAATCATCAGACTTATTTATTTATCACGAGAAAACAATCTGTTATCTCGAGATAACGAATTAATTAATTCGTTATCTCGAGATAACAAAGATTGTTATCTCGTGATAACGACTTAATTAATAACAAAGATTGTTATCTCGTGATAATGACTTAATTAATTCGTTATCACGAGATAACAGGCTTTGTTATCTCGAGATAACGAATTAATTAAGTCATTATCTCGAGATAACAGTGCACAAAAAAAAAGACTAATACATGGCCGTTCTCGTCTTCCGTATCTTTTCCTTGCATCTTAGTTCCTTTCACTATCAATGCATGGAGAGACGCAAGGAAATTGTGCAAGGAGAGAGTGGAAATGTGTTTGAAGAAACTTGAAATGTCCTTTCCTCTGCAGCATCAAGTGAGGTGATGTCTGTTCCTGATTACAGCAGCATTTGATCCCATCTGGATTAGCTGTCAGTCAGCTTAACAGCAGTTTGTGTCTGTAAGCGTGTGCACTGAACTAATACTAATTAGGGCTGTCAAAACGAACTTCGCTATTCGAAAACAATTCGAATTGTTGTAAAAATAAGCATGTTCGAAGTTGGAAACTAAGGTTTGAATATTTGACTTCCGGTACGACACAACACCCTGGACACACCAGACGCAAAACCGAAGCACAGTGCCCAGCAGTGGAGGCAGTTTTCAATCGGCGCCCATGTTAACCCATCTGACTGACACAGGCCTCTGAGCAGAGCAGAGCGCCCATGGAGGCTCACGCACTGCAGCGCTTCTGGTCTATCCACCAATAGTGGCTTGGAAAAAAGACCACCACTGGTCTGGTCTATTTTTCACACGTGCCGTGAGCGCTTCTGTCAAGCTGGATAGAGCGGATCGTGCCAAACAAACATCAACTCCACTCATCTGTTCCCGTCACTACTCATTTTTTGCGAGTTTAACTGGCGCGGAGAGCGCAGGAGAAATACACTGCTGGTGTGGACAGTCAAGCGCCTGCGAGTACACTGACGAGGCAAGGACTTCCACGGCACTAACGCATCCGTTGTGTCCAGGTGAAAAATGCCTGCTTGTCTTTCTAGACAAAGAGTTGTCTTTTTGAGTCTTACAGTAGCAATGTATGTATTTGTTTGAATGAACCAACATATTTGCTTCTCCATTAAACATCATCGCTTGAATATTTCTGGCCTTATATTGTATCTATTCTATATATCAATATATCTGGCCTAATATTTCTATTTCCCTTCTTGAAGTTTTAAATTGAGCTGGTAAAACTCAAAAGTGTTTTTTAAATGTTACCCAACAGATTTGATTGGAATGCCCTCTAGTGGACGTATGATGTAATTGGCATCCTGTAGATTTCCCAAATAAGCTGGTATATATGTGTATATAATGAGTTAAAAAAAAAAAAAAAAAACCATTAAAAATTTGAATATTATTCGAATTTTAACTTAAAAAAAAACCATTAAAAATTTGAATCTGATTTTGGGGGAAGATTAACAGCCCTAATACTAATAGAGACACCAGTGCTTAAAGTGGAATAAAATAAGTGCCAGTGCACCCATTATGTACATGTTCTGCATGTACAAAATTTATTTTAAATTATTATTGAGTGATGACAGACATCGCTTGACACCTGAGAGGAAAAGACATCTCATTTCTCTTAAAACGTATTTCCTCATTTACTCTCTCTTCACCTGATTTTAATGATCAAATTCAATTCAATTTAACCATACAAATTTGAATTTAGGACATTTAACATGCTTTTTAAAAGAACATGTAGGCACACTGTGAATAGTTTAACCCAACCATATCTTAAATAGCTCACTCACAGACATAGTTTTGTTGAGGTACTGGAGGACTTTGGACTTGTGCTTTGGTTTGTGTTCCATCTGTCCATGTGCTTGCATGATCTAGAACAGGGGTTCTCAAAGTTTTGATAGCTGAGGGCCAATTTAGGAACCCAACATTGGACTGAGGGCCACCGAAGGAAAAAAAAAATGGAAAAAACAGAAAAAAATCCCATTTTAATGACCAGGTTGCATCTCTACAATTTACATTTGTTGGTCTGCATCCAGTAATGTGCAATAAACACATTTTAATTAATAAATGAGGCTAAACCTGGCAAAACTTGAGAAAACCTTGAGAAACACTGGAATGCACACAAAATCCATGGGGTTTTCTGCACTCTACAGTCAAATTTGGGGTATAACAGTCCTGTGCGCAGTCCATTTCAGACTTTAAATAGAAGCTTACCAAACAAGTCATCATCATCATTAATATCTGTCATTCCCTGTCATCAATAAGCTTGTCATTAAGTCACGCTGAATATTTGTTACTAGGTCAACATACTTTTTTTTATTGGCATGGGATTTGTGGTGCTGTGTTCGGTTGGCCACGATTCCTCTGATGTCCGGCTCCATCTCTGTCATTGCAATACGAAGGACAGCATGTAGATGGCCATCTGTCAGCCTGGATCTCAGCTTGGATTTGTTGATGGCCATGGTGGAGAAGGTCTTCTCACAAATGTATGTGCTTCCGAATAAAGAGACCATTCTGATAGCATGGTGGCGAAGTGCAGGGTATGTGGATGGGGAAAGTCCTTTGTAGAACTCGATGAGATTCTTGTCACGATATGCTTGCTCTGGCCTCGGCGCTCTCCTGCAGGTCGATCAGCTCAAATTGCATTTCTGCAGGCTCTTCCTCGGGGACACATGAGAAAGGATTTTGGAAGAGGTTGAATGACTTCCCATGGTCCCTGAAGTCGGTGAAGCGGTGGTCGAATTCCTTTTTTTATGAGGTTATGGTTCTTGTCTGAATGCAGGTGACGTAAAACGTGGCGCCCATCTGTGTCTGTGTCATCTACAAGAGCCTTGCAGGCGGGAAAATGGGTTAGATCTCCCTGTTTGAGCTGTCCCTGCAGCAGTTCAAGTTTTCGCTGGAAAGCTTTGACTTTGTTAAATAGTGTGGAAATGAGCTTCCCATGGCCCTGTAGCTTCACATTGAGATTGCTGAGACAAGTATTCAGGTCAACAAGGAGCGCTAGGACACAGAGCCATTTAGTGTCACTTAACTGTGTCACATCTTGTCCTTTTGACTCCATGAACTCTCTTATTTCTTTCCTCAGGTTAAAAAATGCTTCAATGTAGCACCTCTGCTGAGCCACCTGACGGCAGTGAAGTATATGACGTCACCAAAATCTGCCTCTGATTGCTCCAAAAAAGTCTTGAATTGGCGGTGATTCAGACCTCTGGACTTGAGGAAATTAACTGTCTTTACAACAATGTCCATGACATGTTTCATTTCAAGAGTTTGAGCAGCGAGGGCTTCTTGGTGTATTATGCAGTGATATTTGATTAGTTTCTCATCTCCGTTGTTTGCCACTTTCTCAGAGAGCAGCGACACGGCACCTGTCTTTCTCCCGACCATTGCTGGTGCTCCATCTGTTGTGACACCGACCATAGACGGCAACTTCACATTGTATGCATCGAGACTGCGACACACGGCATCACAAATGTCGACTCCCCTTGTTCTGTCTTTGATACTCTCCAAGCTTAGCAGCTCCTCGCCTTTTTCAAAGTTCTCCGTGACTGTTCGGATGAAAATCAGCAATTGCGCTGTATCGGAAATGTCCGTGCTTTCATCCAATGCGATGGAAAAGGCTCCCTTTCCCAGGCCCTCCACACGTTGTCCCAGTTGCTCTTTGACACGACGAATCGAAGATCTGGCCAACGATCTCACTGTGTCATTCGACAAACTTATGTCACGGAGCTTTGTTTTTTGCTCCGGGCATACAATGTTGGCCACTTTCAAAATGCAATCTCGAACAAATTCTCCGTCACTGAACAGCTTGCTCCGCCTGGCTATTTCTTGAGCTACCACGTAGCTAGCCTGTGTTACAGCTTCACTGGATTTGGCTAGATTTGTGAAAACTGACTGCTGTGCAGTGTAGCCTCTTTTAAGTTGTTCAAGCTTACTGGTGCGCTCCTCACCGGTGAATTTGTCGTAGGTTTTATGATTGGTATCATAATGGCGTTTTATGTTGAAGTCCTTGAGCATTGCATTAACCTGCTTGCATATCAGGCACATGACTTTATCTGACCCGTGAGGTACGACAAAGTAAGCGTTTGTCCACTTATCTTGAAACCGCCTTTTCTCCTCGCCGACACAACGTTTTTTTCTCGAGGGGCCGGGTTTCAGCTCCAACTCCATCTTAACAGTTGTGGTATCGGTCTCTTCCCCGCAGCAGAGTGAGGCGGTAGATGCCTTCAGCATCCCAGTGGTGGAAAAAAAAACATTGCACCGTGGACCTCTGGGAGTGAGGTCAAGTAAGGTCTAACCCACACCTGTAATTACCGCTTATTCCTATAGATGCCGCTAAAGACCACGAAACGGAGATTCATCCTTTCAAAGCAATGTACAGTTGGATTAAAACTAACAACTGTAATTCATTGCGGGCCGCCAGAAATGTTTCTGCGGGCCGCCATTGGCCCGGGGGCTGCACTTTGAGAACCTATGGTCTAGAAGAAAACAGATAGTTGCTTGCTACCCTGCTGTTTTCTTACTATAATGGAAAACATCTCAGGTCAAAATATCAAATCTGTTATTAGTTCTCTTACAGTCATCAACTCCTACAGACGTCTCACTGCAATTCCCACTTGCTGAACTGTCTTGTGGGGTCCATTTGGTTGTTTCCGATGTCCCTGGACAGCTATGTGCAAAGGGCAGATACAATTTAGAATTACTAAGAGTCACTTTCAGAAAATAATGGATATTTTTAACCAGAAAAATAAAATATTGCTTTACATTTAACCTTTGTGTTTGATAAAAATGAACTTTGTGTTTGCGAATTTATTGTAGTTTTTAGGGCCAGTGTGAAAGCTATCAATCAATCTCTGGTGCGGACCTAATTGGACTGAGATCCCCTGAAAAGGAGAGTTGTGTGGTTTCTTTAATGTTATTATCTTATATATATTATCCTTGCAATATGATTATCTTATATAATGTTATTACTATTCTAAAACTGCAGGTCCTCTGAAACTCTGTAGGACTTATTTCTACCCTGTCCAGCAGCGGTACCATGGCGAACTGTCCCTAACTGCGGGGAGAACGGAGAAGGCTCCTGGAGGTCCGCCGCTTAACCAGGTCCATCTCCTCCGCCACACTTTGACTTATTTCCACCCTGACTTATATTCATTGCGCCAATAGTGGCTTGGAAAACCGGCGATAACCGTGTAACACGGGGAAGAGGGAAGATGGCTGGAGTTCCTCCAACATCTGCGGTTAGATTATCATCTTTTTTTATTGACAAAAATATAGGCTGCTTCGGATGATTTTTTTTATGCGCATGTGCCCCTAAATATTTTTTACAGTTCGCACACACCTATTTTCAGTCACAAATGCGAGTGAAACGCTCGCACTGTCAAGCACTGAATTTAATTAGTATAGGCCATGATCTAAAAATCACCTACAAATTTACATCAAAATAAAATTATCTCCATATGAATTCAGTGTTTCCACAACTGGCCCTCACGTGAAATTACCCACTATTGGGCCACCATTGACGCATCATATGTGGCCCATAATGTCCTTCTTAAGGAGGTGCACCTGCGCGCCAAATGTGCTGTACTTGCACAAAGAAGATTTGGAAAAAATAGCATTTACAAATCTTGCTCAGTTCACAAGAGATTTTGTTAGTTATGCCGAGCACATTACTGTTTAACGTTACTCTGCGCCGCTTTTCCTCCTGATGATATATCTCCCCAACGATGGTACCACCAAATCCCATTCTGTGCATTCAGCCTCTCTTCTCACCCGCTCAGCTTCCAACACATGGAGTTCCTCATCTGTATGCTCCGGCTCAAACAGGTATGGCTCTGGGTCTGTGTCCGCTACAAGAAACTCTTCAAAATCGCGTTCAAAGTTGTCCATTGCAGCTGCTACAGTCCGGTGACATTGAATAAACAGCTGAGCTCTGTTTACCAGCTACGTCTGTCAGTCAGCATGCGGGCTGGAGACTGGCGGAGCAGGGAGGGGAGGGGGGGTCCCCGCTCGGTATTGTAAACGAGTATGTGTGTAAAGTTATGACGTGTGTCTGTTACGCTAAGTCAGAGTTTGGGACGGAGTGGAGTGTTACCGGAGTTTCTGGAGTGCTCAAATAAGTTTCCGAACGCTCCTCTGGTGTCCTGCTCGTGAGGGATTCATTACAATATCGTAACGTGGCTTAGATTTCTAAATAAACATACAACTTGTGGCTAGATAGACCTACTCCTGAAGAACTCTCGCCGTCATTTACCCGACAGGAGGGGTGAGAGAGTGAGCCCTGCAATCTAGAATTTGACCACTGATGTCACTGTTTTCAACCCATTTTACACACTGGCCCTTTAAGTAGTCTGACTACACCTCGATACTTTTTAAGCGCTTGACTTACTCGCTTAAGCGAGTACAGTAATGTTACAGCTAACACGTTAACATTTCCTCTCGGGAATTAATACCTTTTTTCTTTCATTTACGATGTTATTAAAATTGAATTGAGACTATAAATTAAGACTATATGAAAAAACTAGGGAGATTTAAATACTAAAGGAATAAAAACTAGCAAGACGGAGTGTAGGTGCAGGCTGTAAAAAAAACAATGTCACCTTCCATGCCGCTTTTGGGTTTTTAAAAAAACTGCTGGTTGGTGTGTTGTTCATCTGTTCTGGGCCAGCAACGGCATCCTGCTTGTGTATTGTCGCACTCAGAAAACACTGTGGACCAAAAGTAATATCGCGGACACAGGCCATAAACTGTCTAAAAATTATTGGCCCAGTAATACCTTTACTAGAAGATTATTAGCTTGAGGCTTCCACATCTGGACCGATTCTGGTGCATACACAGATAATCTGTTCGGCTGTCAGCCGACACTGGCGGAAGACAGCCAGAATCGGCCCATAACTGACTGCTATCTGGGTTACCACATAGTTAATAATTATTATTAAGATAGCTTTAATTGGAGATCTATTATAAGGTCAGGCCCGTGTTAAGGCTTAAGTCCCAACAAATGGTGCCGCCATGTAAAACATAGCACTGCTGCCTCAATCATGATAAATAGTATCCCCCTGATTTTGACTGTTGGGGAAAAATATTAATAGTGTTACCTTTCAAACAAGACCATGCATGTACATGTACTACATATAGAAAAAGAACAGCTTTCAATGTACTTTAGGTATGCCCTGGATAGACATGTTATGTAAATTTTACAGGATCACTATTTAAATTACTCTTCAGTTGCTCATAGAAGACATCATGTGTTACAAATACATTGAAAAAAAAAATGCTGTCCTTTGTAAAGGCTTATGCAGAACCTTTCATGTCATCTCTCAAAAAGGACAACGTCTTGCAGTCCATTGTCCAGCTTGGTGGCTACAGTGAGAGTGATAAGTGCTAAGGAACGTTGATGCTGACGCTTGTTAAACGTTAGCTTGCTAGCTCACTGCCGCTGCTGCTACTCTCACCCATGTTCATCCACACCCGTTCACACAGCGCGGGCTTGGAACACAACAACGCGAAATTCCGCACCGCATCCGTACCGTGTCTGTGTGTATGGTTTGAGCGTGGAAAGGCGCTGCGCAAATATTCCGCAAATCCGTACCGCATTTCCACATCGCGGCAGTGAGAATGAACTTTAAGAATCCCAATTGGCTTAAATGTGTCAGGAAGCCCTGTGCTGGTGTGGAAGCTGCACACTGCAATACTCACAACAACCTAAAATCCCAAGACCATGGTGGACACACTATTTGACTGCAGGGTGATCTCATAGAATGCCCACAATGAGTATCATAGGTGGCAACAAGTATTCAAAATGAAGGATTTTGACTTCACAGTTGGACTGATTTATTCTGTTAGTGGTGTTCCAACATGATTTGACAAAGGACAGAGAGAACAGCTCCTCCAATGTCTCGATAAGTATGAAGCCCCCTCAAAACAACAGAGTCACCAGCAGAGAATTATAAAGATTTTACCACGCCCGGCATGAAAAATGACAACTCTCCCTTTCCGCACTTTATCAGTAGAGCTGACCTTTGCGGACAGCCCCTCAATGAGTGATTAAAGCCAAGTCTCAACACAGATTGGTGGTATCACGGAAACAACAGCATCCAGACGGGGAGGGAGAGGAGACGACCACCCACAGCTCAGATTTCACTCTCCTTTCCATCCGTCGCAATAGGAGGAGTAATATTACTCAAACAGTTCAGTAGAGGACAGAGCCTGTGTGAGATATAGAGCACTGGTGTTGTGTCAGTATGCCAGGTGCTGTTAAATGACAGGTGCCATAAAACCAGTATTATAAACTGCTGTGAGAGTAAATAACGCGGTAACACTTTAGATTACAGCCTGCAATTTACACCATAGCTATTGGGTAGTTACAGTGTAATCTGTTGTGCTAACGGTGTACCAGTGTAGTACGCACCAATACATATATGTAGGTACAGGGGAACAAGATGTTAAGTTATGGAATAAGGGGCTAACAATTCGTGAATTTACAGAGAATTAATATTATACGTACTTTTAACTACTGGATACCTATTCTATTATAACAGGGCATGTGCGACCTGCTGATCAATAATATGGACGTTTGGGGGGAATTTACAGAGAACTTATACAGTAGGTATTTTTAACTATTGGGTATGTATTCCATTATAACAGGGTACAGTATGAAAATAAAGGGAGGGAAGATGGAGTGATAATATAATAAATCAGATGTGATTTTATTTCAAAATGACCTTATTATAAACAAAGAGTCAATCTACATTGTTCCTTTATTTTCAGCAGGTAGCCTATACAACTACAGGGTACGTCTGTGTGTTTACTTCGGAACAAAGTTTTCTGAATCTGAAAACAAACATCTCACATTGTTCTTTGTGTTCACAGAACAAGTGATATATGCAATGGTAGTTTTCCTCTTATTACATGTAGTTACAGCGTGAGTACAGGGTATGCGGGCTGTATTCTAAAGTGCTTCTCGTTACCCCATAGTTATATGTAGTTACAGCGTAAGAGCAGGGTATGCGGGCTGTAAGTACAGGGTACGCGGGCTCTATTCTAAAGTGCTACTCGTTACCCCATAGTTACATGTAGTTACAGCGTAAGTACTTCTTTTTCATCTTCCTTTCCACACCTGATGAAGATGACAGGGTTGAGGTTGAGACGAGGGGAAAGAAGCTCGTGTCCCTGTCCATATATTGAACCTATACAGAAAAACTGTTAGTTTCAGTCTCTTAACCATAATATATACTCTGACATATGGATTTCTGACAGCCATGATGTCTCCCAGTTGGTGAGAAGCCATCAAACTGTTGGCCACACAGCCGCAAAGCCATCATCCCTGGCACTATAAATGTGAAAAAATACAATATTAATGGTCTATGTAAGGCTATACAAGAAATACTACAGAGCTAACTAAAATCAGCGCCTAGTTTCTAGTTTGTCAACAGACCATTACAAATATGTAGCACTTTAATAATGGAAATGTTGCAGTTAATTTCCAATTACCGTGTGGAACAAGCTTGCAACAACAGTAGTCATCTAGTAATAAGCCATGAAACCAGAAGCATGAGTGACTTTCTCTTTTATTTTACTGACAAAACCTAAATGCAGCATAGAACATGTTTGATATACTGCTAATCAGCAGCAAAGTAATTATAACAGGGTAACACTTTACAATAAGGTACACAAAATTAGAGTAGTTACTGAGGAACTAATGAGGAACTAATGAGGGACTAATGAGGAACTAATGAGTAGTTACTGAGGAACTAAGGTACGCAAAATTAGAGTAGTTACTGAGGGACTAATGAGTAACTAATGAGGGATTAATGAGGAACTAATGAGGAACTAACTATTAGTTAATGGTCCATTCCTCAGTAACTCATGATCAAATTTTTGAGGAGTAGTTACTGAGGAACTAATGAATAGTTACTGAGGAACGAATAGTAACTAATGAGTAACTAATGAGGAACTAAGGTACACAAAATTAGAGTAGTTACTGAGGAACTAATGAGTAACTAATGAGGAACAAACTATTAGTTAATGGTCAGTTCCTCAGTAACCACTGATCAAATTTCAGAGGAGTAGTTACTGAGGAACTAATGAGGAACTAACTATTAGTTAATGGTCAGTTCCTCAGTAGCTCATGATCAAATTTCTGAGGAGCAGTTACTGAGGAACTAATGAGTAGTTACTGAGGAACGAATAGTAACTAATGAGTAACTAATGAGGAACTAAGGTACACAAAATTAGAATAGTTACTGAGGAACTAATGAGTAACTAATGAGGAACTAACTATTAGTTAATGGTCAGTTCCTCAGTAACCACTGATCAAATTTCAGAGGAGTAGTTACTGAGGAACTAATGATGAACTATTAGTTAATAGTCTGTTCTTCAGTAACGCATGATCAAATTTCAGAGGAGTACTTACTGAGGAACTAATGAGGAACTAACTATTAGTTAATGTTCAGTTCTTCTTTAACTCATGATCAAATTTCATGGGAAAAATTACTGAGGAACTAATGAGGGACTAATGATGAACTAACTATTAGTTAATGGTCAGTTCTTGAGTAACTCATGATCAAATTTCATAGACGGGTTAATCACGACTTGATAATTAGTCAACTATTTACTTCATCAGTACAGAATCATTACTGTGTAACCTGTCCATTAGTGAAGCTTTTTATGTCCTAAAGTGACACACAATGAGTTTTCATTACTTCATCATCATGTTTACAATTAGTTCCTTAACAAATGAAATCACAGCCAGCAGGATTCTTGCAAAGAGTTTAATTCATTTTATTTCAGACCACATACACATTAATATGATCATCCATGTTATTCTGTACAAGGTGCTGACACACCAAACCGACATCAAAGAACTAGCGGCAACAAAAGCCAGCTGTTGCGTTGTCTACGCCGCCTCACGTCGTCTCGCATCACCCTTTATCAGTTGCATTTGAACACAACAAAGACTCCACCCAAAGCTTGAAACGGTTACTCATCTATTTTGGCACTGCCCCATTGTCAAAAGACTCTGGAGTGATATTTGTAATTTTATTGCGAACAATATTAAAAAATAATTTAAGCTGTTTGAAGATGTGCTGTTTGGACTTTTTGACTTTAACAGAAATACGGCAAAACCCACTGAAAGATTTGTTATTATCTCATCTTACTTTTGGCAAGATTTCACATTCACAAATGTAAGTTTACACATAGAAAACCCTCTTTGTTGCTTTCGTTACATCAATTCCATTAAATCTTCCCTAATCAAAAGTCAATCAAAACCATTATATTTGATATCATTTTAATATTTTCTTGTAAACTCTTATCCGCCCCAGCATATGTGATATATGACATCTGTGTGTAATGTTGAAGATCTGCATTCTGTAAACTTCCTCTCATAAATAAAGTTGTGGAAAAAAAAAAGACTACATCCGACGGTCAAGTAGCACGTAGGTTCTGCGCCTGCGTGAAAGGAAATAACGCAAAAAGGCAAACCGGAAGTCCGTTGAATGTATGAGATCAACAAAGTAGCGCAGAGTGACAGAGCGATACATCCTGTCAGCCGAGGGCTTTCCTATCTGCAGCCGAGCAGCGCAGCACCTCCACGGACTTACATCCAGACGGTCCCGCTGTTTCCTCCGCAGGCCCCACTTCACTCAGCTTCACTCAGCTGCCCGACAAACTCGCTACTTCTTCCCACTTTAACCTGAATAACAAACCAGGGCTTGGTGCTTGAGTTGGATCCAAACGGAGAGCCGGGGCTAACATTAGCTGGGAAGCTAGCGGATGCTAACTGGCTTCTTCCCTCCGGTCATGCTGCGGCTCACGCTCCGCTAGCCGCTCCCAGCTAGCCGCTCCCAGCTAGCTCCGGTTTGTTATTCAGGTTAATGTGGGAAGAAGCAGCGGGTCTGTGGGGCAGCTGAGTGAAGTGGAGCCTGACCCCGGATTTCCACTGGATGCGTGTCCGTTGCGGAACGGCAGCGCTGGTTATCCGCGGCGTGCTCCGCCGTCCATCAATACCCACCGGCTGCGTTGCTGTGCGGAGCGGTGCAGCTCCGCCGGAAGACATCTCGGTGCACTGCCATGATGAATATCTCCTCGTCCACGGTGTCAACGGGGTGAAATGACGTCTAAAAACCTCTGACCTGTTGACTTCAGGCCTGCCTCTGCCCATTATGTAGTTTTCAAGGTGTAGTGCAGGGAAATATGATCCGCCGTGAACACTGTGTATCTTATTTTGAGTATTAACCGGATGTTTTATTGTGTTTCTCTGCACGACTTCCTGCCCCGCACGATCTGCTCTGTGCTGAATTGCTGCGTTGTGCTCCGGCGTCCGGCAAAAATAGAAGTGCTGCGTATCTGTTGCGGAGGCCTCCGGACTGCCGGAGCTGAGACGGAGCCGGAACGCAGCACTGCCGGAGCCGGTGGAAACACACATTGACTAGAATTTAATCTAATCGGCTCCGCTGCCGTGCCGGAGCGGAGACGCAACCAATACGCATCTGGTGGAAATTGGGGGTAAGGAGGAAGCACCGGTTAGCCCGGTTTTACTACAGGCAGATTCACTCGCTACAGTGAAGAGGATTTAACACCTGAACAGCCAGTCAGAGGGATCTCTCTCGCCGACAAGCTCCGCTGCAGATTCAACATGCTCAATCAGCCGAAAATTTGGAAATGAATTATGAACTAACTATTAGTTAATGGTCAGTTCTTCAGTAAGTCCTGATCAAATTTCAGAGGAGTAGTTACCGAGGAAACTAATGAGGAACTAACTATTAGTTAATCATTACCTACCATTTTTGTGTACCCTAAAGTAAAGTGAGGCATCAAAATGAGTAGGTAATGATTCAGTAATCATTAGTTACTCATTTTGATGTCTCACTTTACTTTAGTGTACACAAAAAGAGTAACTAAATGAGTAGGTAATGATTACTGAATCATTAGCTACTCATTTTGATGTCTCACTTTACTTTAGCGTACACAAAAAGAGTAACTAATGAGTAGTTAATGATTCAGTAATCATTACCTACTATTTTGATGTCTCACTTTACTTTAGGGTACACAAAAAGAGTAAACTAATGAGTAGGTAATGATTCAGTAATCATTAGCTACTCATTTTGATGTCTCACTTACTTTAGCGTACACAAAAAGAGTAACTAATGAGTAGTTAATGATTCAGTAATCATTACCTACTCATTTTGATGTCTCACTTTACTTTAGGGTACACAAAAAGAGTAACTAATGAGTAGGTAATGATTCAGTAATCATTACCTACTCATTTTGATGTCTCACTTTACTTTAGGGTACACAAAAAGAGTAACTAATGAGTAGGTAATGATTACTGAATCATTAGCTACTCATTTGATGCCTCACTTTACTTTAGCGTACACAAAAAGGGTAACTAATGAGTAGGTAATGATTCAGTAATCATTAGTTACTCATTTTGATGCCTCACTTTACTTAGGGTACACAAAAAGAGTAACTAATGAGTAGGTAATGATTCAGTAATCATTAGTTACTCATTTTGATGCCTCACTTTACTTTAGGGTACACAAAAAGGGTAGCTAATGATTAAGTAATAGTTAGTTCCTCATTAGTTCCTCAGTAACTACTGAAATTTGATCGGAAGTTACTGAATCACTGACCATTAACAAATAGTTCCTCATTCATTCCAAATTTGTTTCATAGTAACTACTTTAAATTTTGTGCTCCTCAAACAACTGTACTGTGAACAACGGTGTGATCAGTATACAGTACTTTAAACGCAGCCCCCATGATAAATACTTTAAGCTTAGCCTTCCTAAAAATGTGCCACACTATCATATTTATTTCTAAGGCATCGTACAGAATAACATGGATGATCATATTAATGTGTATGTGGTCTGAAGATAATGAATAAAACCCTTCTCAAGAATCCTGCTGTCTGTGATTTCATTTGTTAAGGAACTAATTGTAAAGATGATGATGAAGTAATGAAAGACTACTCATTATGTGTCACTTTAGAACATAAAAGGTTCACTAATGGACGGGTTACACTAATGATTCTGTACTGATGAAGTAACTAGTTGACTAATTATTAAGTCGTGATTAACCCTCTATGAAATTTGATCATGGGTTACTGAAGAACTGACCATTAACAAATAGTTAGTTCATCATTAGTTACTCATTAGTTCCTCAGTAACTACTCTAATTTTGTGTACCTTAGTTCCTCATTAGTTCCTCATTAGTTACTTATTCGTTCCTCAGTAACTTCTCATTAGTTCCTCAGTAACTACTCCTCAGAAATTTGATCATGAGTTACTGAGGAACTGACCATTAACTACTAGTTAGTTCCTCATTAGTTACTCATTAGTTCCTCAGTAACTACTCATTAGTTCCTCATTAGTTCCTCAGTAACTACTCTAATTTTGCGTACCTTAGTTCCTCAGTAACTACTCATTAGTTCCTCATTAGTCCCTCATTAGTTACTCATTAGTTCCTCAGTAACTACTCTAATTTTGTGTACCTTATTGTAAAGTGTTACCTATAACAGTATATAAGTTCAAAGGAGGAAAGTTTAGCCAGTGCAGTAACAACACTAAAATTAGTTTCTGATTTGTAGCTTCCGATTCCCAGTTAAGTGAAAGTTCTGGGAAACATTATTAATGGTTCATTCTCCTGTTTTGCACCACTTACACTTATTAAAGAGTGTTACAAATCAAAGCAAAAGCCTTAAAACACAGTTTCGGAATCGTGAAACCTTTATTTTGCTTATGAAAACAGAGAAAGGGTGATTTCACTGATATTTCTCCATCAACCACATTAGACCAGGTTAAGATCAAATAACACTGTACTTATTATACTTAGACTTGTTTTTACCTTTTGAAATACGATCACACAATATCTCTTTAGAATACATTGTCAAATCTGTTTAATGTGGTCTGGGTGGAAAAAAGCAGTGAAATCGCCTTTTTTTCAGTTTTCCCCAAAATAATAAAGGTTTCACAAATGTTAAACTGTATTTTAGTGAGAGTATGTGTCCTTAGTAATTTAGTCTAGATTTGACAAGTCTAACGTTAGTGGTTTTTGATTCATAAATATCAGTGAAATCACCCTTTTTTCATAAGCAAAATAAAGGTTTTAAAATTCTTAAACTGTGTTTAACAACGTTAAGACCTTTGCTACGATGTATAACACTAACACTTTAGTAAGTATAAGTTGTGCAAAATGGAGAATATCATTGATGTATCATACCAAATATCATTATTTATATTCCCATAAACTTTTCCTTTCATCCTGAATTGGATGCGACAAGTCTCAAGCTACCTTCAGCACTGTAGTGCAGACAGCACATTAACGTTAGCAGATTAGCTTACTGCAAGTTGCTATGTGACTAAAATCACCTGAACATGTTTCTGTGTCTGTAAAACACAAACCTACATGCATTATATTCTATTGTATTGAATGTAATGACACTTTAAATTCTATTAGAGCAATCATAAGTGGCAGGTTGTAAAAGCTGCAGAGCAACGTTAACACTTTGCTCTTTAGCTGGACGAACAGCGTTAGCTTGGATGTGAACGTCTGGTAGCTAATAAATAATTAGCGAGCTAACACTCCAACAACACCTCTCATTTGTTCAGTTAACACTACATTTGACATGAGCCACAAACCAGACTGTTTTCTGCCAGTAAAAACATTAAATGTATTACCCACCGTATGTTTGCTGTAAAGTAGGTTAACAGCAGTGCCATCTATCTCTCTGGTTAGCAGGAAACAGGTTAGGTAACGTTACGTTGCCTCATCTCACCAGCTTAGGCCAAGTGTGGGCAAGCGGAAAGCTTCTTCTATTTCCACACACAACATCTCATCTTTATCTGGCCTGGGAACTCCTTGGGGAGGAGCTGGAAAGAGTTGCCGGGGAGAGGGCTGTCTGAGATGCTTTGCTTGGCCTGCTACCCCCGCGACCCGGCCTCGGATAAGCGAATGAAGGGATAGATGGACTGTCGCCCCCTGCTGTCATTTGATATTAATGAAGTGTACCCATTCAAATCGCACTGAACTTTGATGACACTGATGTGAAAGGTTATAGGTCACAAGTTTAATTAAAAAACAACATAGTACTATGTACTATGTCAACAAAGCCATGATTAGGTTTAGGTAACACAATTACTCTCCCACGTCCTTATAAATACATGATGTGTTACAAATATCTGAGGCTCTATTTCTGGTCTGACATGGGCATTACTCACCATCATGCAAAGAGCTAGCACAAAACAGCTGCCTCCCAGTGTGTCTCACTGGAGTAGAGTATTTTGGTTTCAGGGTGGATGGGGCAGACAGCATGTTGCTTGTTCCGTTGTGTGGACTGCCTTGCTGAGTGCTGGGAGCAGTGGCACTGAGACCATTATCTTAAACACAGTTTAGGCTGTATATTTCATTTTTCAAATGTAATAGGATAGGTCAATGTATCATTTGAAATGTGTACCGATTGGTTCAATACATATACACATTTATTATGCATACACAACACATATTTCTGATTAGCATAGGCTAAAACAGGCTAGCATTGCTAAACATAATGTGAAAAACTGATACTGGATTGAAATATATCTTCACAACAATGTATACAATAATTTCATATCAAAAAAAGGGAAATCCAAGGCACTCTTCTTTAAATGTATAGAAAGCCTTTATTCAAAAAATGGCTGTTTCATTTCGAAAAGGTTAAAACATGATGAAATGCTCCTTACATAGGATGATTAGGATCCTAATCATCCTATGTAAGGAGCATTAGTGTGCTGAGGGTTTCACCCTGAAGAAGGCTTTTGTGCCGAAATGCGTGGACTGTAACCCACTTTCATCATATTTTAACCTTTTGTAAATGAAACAGCCATTTTTTGAATAAAGGCTTTCTATACATTTAAAGAAGAGTGCCTTGGATTTCCCTTTTTTTGATGTGAACATTCCCACCAAAGAGCACCTTCGTCACATGATTAGATGAACCTTCTGAGCACTCTGGACTTTCTTTTTGACTGAGGTCATAATTTCATATGTTCATATATAATATGATATGTATTGATATGACCATTTTTGCATACAGCAGTAAAATCTGCAGGGGGGATTTTTGCACATTATTAGCATTCATTTTAAATTTTGCTTGGCTAAATCTCAAAGTGACTTTTAAGTGATGACATAATAGAACTGATATCAAAGTGACAGAGGCTTACCTGAATTTCATTATTCACAGCAAATTTTCCATGAAATGCAAAAGCACAGTAACAACCTCTTAATAATATATGTAGGTAGTAATGATCACTTTGAGTAAAATGACACAGAGGAATGGTGTATAACACCATTAAAAGTGAAAATGACTTGTCTTACGTGCACACCAACCATTTAAAAAGTTCTGGTGCTCAAAACACATTGTTTTTTTTTTTCTCTATTTCAGCTTCTAAATATATTTTTGTTTGAGTCTCTAAAGCACTTGAGGCCTTTCTGATTGTGCTTTGAATGTTTTCTCATTTGCCATTTCAATATGAGGTGAGAAATTATCTGAGAAGTATGAAAAAGAAAACAAAAGGACAGGGGCACAAGTTTACTAAGGTCGGCAGCAGCGCCAAAGCTACCTGGTTGTATTCAAACTTGATTTCTGTTAAACCTCTCGATAATCCCAGAGTGCCTTTCCTTGGCCCTGGTCCAAAGCCCTCTGTAACAAAACAGACAAAATAAAAAATGGTGGATGAATACCAGCAGCGGAGTGTCACAGGCGTAAGAGATTTATAATGTGAACAGTACAAACTCCCTCGTAAATCAGCTAAAGGCTTTCAGGAAGGGGAGCTGGCATTTATGCAAGACGAGACAGAGACAGAGACACAGTGAAAGAAAGAGGTGGAAAAGAAAAAAGAGACAAAGAGGAAGATAGATTTGAATTTGTAGGTATGTGGAAGTGCAACTGTATTGTAGATCTAGTCCTAATGATGGAACAGCCAAAAAAGGGCAAGGTAAAGGTGATATTCTACTTTTTCTCTGAGGTGTTTTTCAAGATGAGCAGTCTCAGCATAATTCTGCACTTTAGTGACTGATTAAATGTGTTGGGACACCACATATAAAACGTCAGTTTGTCAAAATTGCAAAAAAGCAAGACAAGCAGGAAAAAAGGTGATGTCAGCATGGTAACATGTTCTCAGTAATAATGTCAACATGCTGATGTTTAGCGGGTCAAGCTTGTTTTCAAATAACATATGTTTTCCCATGAAAAGTAACAGACCTAATATTCCACGTAATCATGAGTCAGTAATTTGTGCATGACCCAAATATTTTGGAGGGCTGCAATCACAAGACCGATGTGCTGGTGGGAATAAAGACGGAAGCGGTCCTGAGCAGTCCAGTTAGGAGGCAGGTTGGGGTGGTGGATGGGCAACTTCCCCAGGAATACATTGTTCAGATCTGTGTGAGCCATGAGTCATTTTAAGGTATGTCCTAACCATGTTAATTTTCCTAAAGCTAACCACAGTTACTTTATGTTAGTTATGCAACATAATTCACGGGGGCTAATTCATAGGACATCATACAAACCGCTGTATGAGGATATGTTGAGCGGGTGATGGATTAAATGCAAATGGAATAGGACACTGAAAGCTTTGACTTAGAGCTGTGGGCAGTTTCATTTTGGTGTCACTCGGTAATTAATAGTCTATGAGCATTCAAGTGGCCTGAGAGAACATGAGACTTCTGAAACGTCTTCTTGGCTTTGTTTTCAGGCTTAAGAAAATCCAGCCTATGATAGGAGACTTCGGCCAATCACAGGTCATTTCAGATAGAGGGCATTCCCATTTACCTGTTCCACAAATACAATGTTGTTGGGAATCAACATATAATTACCTCACACGATGGCACCAAATATGTTGGGGTCAACACACTAGGCTTCACATGGAGGTACCAACTATGTTGGGGGTTTAATTAGTTATCGGAAATAATTAATAATTATTATTAATAAATAATAATTATGTTAAATAATGTGACTTAATTAACATTAAATCACCTTGTGGGGCACCATTCCTGTAAAGGGAAAAATGTTAGCCAGTTAAAGATATCAGTCTCATAAAGTAGGCTAAACTATTAATTTGGAGTTTGATTAATAATTAAATTAATGACAACATCCAAAATTAACAGTAACGCCTGAAGGATTTCGGAGTTCTTGACGCAGCAGAGGTTGACTATTCATTCATTCTTGTGCAACATTAAACAGACAGCAGGTATGATTCTAAAGAATTATATTTATTCACAACTTAGCAAAGCAAACCAAAACACACAAATTCTAACTAACTATATACAAGCTTGGTGTGTATATGTGTGTGTGTGTGAGAGAGAGAGAGAGGGAGAAGAGAAAGACAAAGGCGGGTGTGGTGATCAAGTAGCCGCTTGGCCTCCAAAACAAAATGGCTGACAACAGAGAACTACCAAAATGGCCAAATCAATGCTGGCTTCAGGGGGAGGTGTCTGTCTGACCGTGTGGTCAGGACAAAGACAAAGGAAAAGAAGCGGGAACTTTGAAATGCCTGTTTGGGTGTAGCTCTGTTGAAAGCCTTTGTTAATGAGTCTATGTGAATGTGATTTGTGTTGCAAACGGTCTGGATTAGTGCAGAGATGGTTTAGTTGTGTGCAAGAATCTGTTTGTGAACAGCATTAGCAAACTAAACACTTAGCTTTGGCGAAGCCAACTAATCAATGACCTAACTGCCAACAATCACAACAATAACTCAGTAAACAGCATTAAATCACTTACATGTTAAACAGTCTTGCTTAGCCTGTAAAGCTGTGATAAGCTATGCCCAGTTGTTACATTACCGATTCTTAATGGATGGAAGAAAGAGTCACTTGGTGGTGCTGCTTTGTTAGCCAGCAGAAGAAGGCTGGGAAGGTGTGGTTTCAGCTGCAGTCTTTGTGGTGTCCTTTGTTCCAAGGGTTCTGATCCAAGGAAGCTGGGGCCTCATTTATAAAGCTTGCTGCGCACAAAAAGATTGCGGGAACGGGGCTGAAATGTGCGTATGCATTTTTCACCGCCAACGTTGGGATTTATAAAGAAATACTATGCGGAAAAGGGTGCGCATTCCTACGCACACTGTCGACCTGCCGTAGACCTCCCGCAAAGTTTTCCAGGCACGGGAAATCAGCGACATAAATGATTAATATTGTACTTTGGATATAGGATAAAATACAGTCACTCCCCTTAAAGTTTAATAAATAAATAAGTAAATAAATCAATCAATCAATCAATCAATCAATAAAAATAAATTAAACAGTAGTTGCAATTAGGATCAGCTTGTACAAATGTCACAATGTGGCACAGCGCAACGGCGTCCCTGCACCAGCTGAACTCGTACAAGAGGACATCGTCCCACACCAGCCTGGAGCAGAGCAACTCCCTCCAGCAATTGCATTGCGTGAACAAGTGATGCACCAGTTATGAAACAGACAACAGGTATACTTCTTAACCAATTCTTTTAATGTGCTGCACATTTCAGACAATACATCCCCTACTCTGTGTAATTCCTGCGTTAAATCCTGAATTGCACTAATAATGTCCCTCTGTGACTGCAGCACAGCATCGGTGAGGACGCGGCCACTTGCACGACCTCCTCCTGAGATGCCACTGGGTCCTGCCTGTGGGGAGACTGGGTCCACCTGCACAGTGGAGACACTGCTGGCGCCTGGGGCAGGCTCTGTGGCGCTGCCATCATCCCCGACACCCACAGCGACACTTTTACCTGAATAAAATGGAAGAAATTATTTAATGCAATGTGTGTAGTTATTATTGACACTCAAAACTTTAAGGTCAGTGTTGGTATCAAACGTTCGCCTTACCTGTATCTGTGACGTCCGCAACAGCATCGGTGTCTCCCTCAGCTTCTGGCACAATGCCAGACAGAAGGGTTTCCCCGAGGATCGCTCCAACCCTCGTGTCAAGGGAGAGGGTGGCGGTTCTCCCTGACCACCACCAGTTGCCTGGACGCTCTGCCGGTGAGCTGCAAGTCGTTTTTTGGCCTCTACTTTTATGTCGGACCACTTCTTTTTCACCTGATAATAAAAATAAAATTGCACTTTTCATTTAACATCTTAAATTGCTACAAAATAGCAACTTTTTTTCTGTGCGGATGTCACAGAAAAATAGAAAAAATAGAAAACACAAAAATCACAATGACTCACCTCGGCACTTGTCCTGTGCGTCGATCCCACACGGTTCACGGCGTCTGCCACAAGTTGCCACTCTATTTGTTTTTTTTATTTGAAATGCCACTGCTGAGGCCTCCAAATAAAACTTTTTTACGGTGCTCAATCTCGGTCAAGAGCACTTCAATTTCGCATTCGGTGAACTTAGCCTTCTTTGAGCGTGTTGTCTCCATCTCTTCCTCGCTGAAAGGCCCAGCAAGGGGTCCTTAAAACCGTCCGCATATTCATGAGCTATTTAGCATTGACCATTTATGGATGATTGTGGGCAGACAATAGGTGGAGGAGTGGGATGAGACAGGGAGGAGCACACTCACGCACAATTCACCGCAGGTGGGTATTTATAATGAGAGGATTGCGTACAGGTGTGCGCCGCACGGTTTTATAAATCTGAATATTTTTGTGCGTAAGCACTTTCTGTGTTTCATCCGTACGCCATCTTTTAAGGTGAATCCTACGCACAGTTTTATAAATGAGGCCCCAGGTCACTTGGGGCCCTTAAAGAGTTAGACTCTGGGTGCTAACTCACTTAGTTCCTTGTTGCTGTAAAGCTGGTTGCAAACCTTGTGCTTGCAAGAGAGTCTGTGATCAGTTGCCCTCCCTTTAGTGGTTTGGGCTATGGAGCCAGGGTCTAGGTCTCTGGACTGTTCCAGGCCCAACCTGAAAAGAGGTCTTAGCTGTTCAACAGCTGGAGCAAGAGAGAGGAGCAAGAGAGAGGGGAATCTGTTGGAGGGGAGCACAAATCTACAGATGCGTGTGACATCAGAGTCACATGTCACTGTAAAGGTCCAATCAAGTTTTGGGACTTGAGTCTCACTGAGGTGTGAGGTGAGACCTCCTGTGGAGATGGGTGTCACCTAGCTGTCTTTGTTTGAAGACAAAGAGCATGCAGAGGAAAAAAGCCTTGATATTGTCCAGTGAGGATTTTACCAAATGATAAATCATCTGTGGTCCTGTGAATCCCAACAATGGCATGTGCATGTCTCGACAGATGGTAAAAGCCTGATTCACTAATTTAATCCAACTTATATAATGTTTATCTTGAAGTGCACCACACAAGACTCAGTTCAGACAATTACACTAAATTCTATCAGTGTAAGTCCTGCCATGGTGTGCTCTGGCTCTAACTCTCAAATACAGTCACTGAATTCCACTAACCCTCCTCAGCCTGAATCTTTCATAGCTGACAACTCCACTCACCCCTCAAACTGCTTGAAGATAGCCCTCCTCAGTATCAGATCCCTTTCTAATAAAACTTTTATTGTAAATGACATCATCAAATCTCATCAACTTGACTGTATTCTCCTCACTGAGACCTGGCTTGATGATACTGGTAGTAAGGAGCTGATTGAAGCATCACCATCCATTTTTTTCATTCTCACACTGTATCAGGCCTAATAAAAAAGGTGGTGGTGTTGCTGCTATTTTTCAGATATCCTCATGTGTAAAACTACCTCATTTGGTTCCTACTCTACATTTGAATATCTGGCCCTTATAACCAGATTTGCATGTTGCTGCCTTGTTCTTACACTGTACCGTCCTCCTAAACTCAAAAATGGCTTCCTTTCTGAGTTTGGTGAGCTTCTATCAAAAATTACTGTTGAATTTGACTCAATCCTCCTTTGTGGTGACTTTAATATACACGTTGATAATCCCAATCCCAATGATCCTTTTGCAAAGCACTTCACTGATTTGCTGTCAACTTTTGAGCTCATGCAACACATTTCTGGACCTACACACAGTCAAGGTCACACTCTTGATTTAGTTATTTCCAGAGGTCTTGATGTGACTACAGGATGTGCACGGGATGTTGGGATCTCTGATCACTTTTGTATTTTTTTCAATGTTGCTCTGACCAAATTTGTGCCGGGTTTGAAATCCAAATTAATCAAAAACGGGCCATCTGTGCTGAAACACCCAACATATTTATTTCTAGATATGACTCTGCTAAGTGTTACAGGTCCCAGTCCTTTTTAAATTTGTCTTCTCTGTCATTGTGTGACAATTTAGTTGATAATTTTAATACCTCAGTCATACAAATCATGGACGATATTGCACCTGTAAGAATTAAATCAATTACTGGTAAAATGAAAACACCCCGTACAAATGTGGAAAGAGTCAAAGTATTAAAAAGATCCTGTTGCAAATCTGAACACAGGTGGCGTAAGACCAAACTACAAGTAGATTATTTAAGGATCATCTCAGTAAATATAACAAAGAAATTAAAAAATGTAGACGGCATTATTTTTCTCAAATAATTGCTGAAAATTCAAATAATTCCCAAGTGCTCTTTAGTACTATTGATAGGCTGATTAATCCACCTAGACAAATTCCCACTGATCTTCACTCTACTGAGAAATGTAATGAGTTTGACACATATTATACATCCAAAATTTCTAACATTAGAGATAAAATTGTGACTTCCTCTGCTGGTGTGTATGATCGTGTCTCTTTGAGTCAGCGTAACATTGCTGACACTCTCTTCAACTTCGCCCTAATTCAGTCCTGTGAGCTGCATGATGTAGTGCGGCACCTCAGTTCTTCAATGTGTGCCCTTGACATGATGCCAACCAAAATGTTCAAAAATGTTTTTAGTTGTATGGTGAAGGATGTTCTTGACATTGTTAATGTCTCCCTGCTTTCCGGAACTTTCCCCTCATGTCTCAAACATGCTGTTGTGAAACCACTGTTAAAGAAAAATAATCTCGATCCACTGGTTTTGAGCAACTACAGACCAATATCAAATCTTCCATTTCTTGGGAAAATACTTGAAAAGGTTGTTTACCAACAGTTATATATATACATCTGTCAAATAACAATCTGTTTGACACTTATCAGTCTGGTTTCAGAGTAAACCACAGTACTGAAACTGCCCTGATTAGAGCAGTGAATGACCTCAAAATTAACACAGACAATCATAAAGTTTCTGTTCTGGTACTTGTTGATCTAAGCACGGCGTTCGATACTGTGGATTATGAAATTCTTATTCAACATCTTGAACACTGTTTAGGCCTTAAAGGTACAGCTCTGAACTGGCTTTCTCACTGGAAGATCTTTCTCTGTGTCCATTGGTAATTTTGATTCAGATAAGATAAGCATTCCATGTCCCTCAAGGATCGATTTCCTCTTTTATTTAATATATACATGTTTACTCTTGGGTCCATATTCAGCAATATAAAGTCTCATATCAGTCATATGCTGATGATACACAGCTATACATATCGGTTTCTCCCAATGAACATGACCCTCTGAACAATCTCATCCAGTGTATCTCAGATATCAGTTCCTGGATGAGCAAAAATTTCTTACAGCTTAATCCAGACAAGACGGAGATTCTTCTTGTTGGTCCTAAGACCCTGAGACACGAAATTCAATCCCTGCTTACTCCCTTATCTGTTCAACCATGTGATCATGTCAAAAACTTAGGTGTGGTTCTTGATGCGACCTCAACTTCCATAAGCACATCTCTAATATATCTAAGACAGCATTTTATCACTTGAGAAATATTGCTTAAGTTAGATGTTTTTTATCTCAATCAGATTCTGAGAAGCTGGTTCATGCTTTTATTTCTAGTAGACTAGACTACTGCAATGCCCTCTTTGCCGGACTGCCAAAACAAACATTAAACAAACTCCAGCTTATTCAGAATGCAGCTGCTAGGGTACTAACAAAAATTAAAAGGTCTGACCATATTACCCCGATTTTATCATCACTACACTGGCTCCCAGTAAAACAAAGAATTGATTTTAAAGTTCTTCTTATTGTTTATAAATATTTTAATCGGTTAGCTCCCTTCTACGTTTCTGACATGCTCACTGAGTACGTACCAGAGAGATCCCTTAGATCATCAAGCAAAGGTCTCCTCACAATACCCAGAATCAACTCCAATTCAGGTTTTGGTGCTTTTAGTCATTATGGTCCCACTCTCTGGAATTCGTTACCAATTGAACTACGGTCTGCTACTTCAGTGTCTTCTATTAAAAGCAAACTTAAAACATATCTATTCTCACAAGCTTTTAGTTTAGGTTTTTTTGAATTAGTATTATTATTGTTATTATCTCCTGTTTTTAACCGTGATAAGAAAGATATCCTCTTATCTTGTTTAATTAACACCTTTGATTACATCTTGTGTGTTTAAGCACATTGAGTCTGCGCTTGTCGCATCAAATTCATTCATTCAGTCATCTTCTAACCGCTTCATCCTCTTGAGGGTCGCGGGGGGGCTGGAGCCTATCCCAGCTGACATCGGGCGAGAGGCAGGGTACACCCTGGACAGGTCGCCAGACTATCACAGGGCTGACACATAGAGAAAGACAACCATTCACGCTCACATTCACACCTATGGACAATTTAGAGTTATCACTTAACCTAGTCCCCAAATTGCATGTCTTTGGACTGTGGGAGGAAGCCGGAGTGCCCGGAGAGAATCCACGCTGACACGGGGAGAACATGCAAATTCCGGCAACCCTCTTGCTGTGAGGCGACAGTGCTAACCACCACACCACCGTGCTGCCCTTGTCGCATGAAATGTGCTATATAAATAAACTTGACTTGACTTGACTTGATTCAGTGGTGGAGAATCCTGCAGGGAAAGTCTTTTAGCAACAACTGCCTACACTGCAAACGAACCCAGAAAAGAAAGTAAAAGAGCTTTTTTGTTTTGCCTTTTCCCCATTTCTGCCTACCCCTGATTTAAAGCTCATCTTCCTATGCCTGATACAATGCCTATTTCAGAGGAACTTACTACTGAAGGAAAAGTTACTGCATAAACTGTTGACTTGAATGTTTTGTAGATTTTCTAGGTGGGGATGTGGAAGGGTGAATGAAAGCTTAACGAATGGATGGATTCCATTGATTCTACCTTTGGAACCTGCCGGCAAAGCAAGTCTGTTAAAGTACAAAAAAGTCCATTACATGCAAAGAATGATCCAACTGATCGTGCAAAGCAACATACAAAAACTTGATTAAGACTGTTGACTCTGTTTGGTCATCATGTATTCAGCTGGTGGTTTTCAGATCTTCAGCCTGTTGTCTGACCAGCAGTACCGTGGTCATACAGGTCATACAGCAGTAATTTGAAATGTGGACTCATCAGACCACAGCACATTTTTCCACTTTGGGTCAGTTCATCCCAGATGAGGTCAAGCCCAGAGATGTTGTTGATATATGGCTTTCTCTTTGCATGGTAGTGTCTTAACTTGCAGTGATATATACTGTACTGTGTTTACTGATAATGGATTTCCAAATCGTTCCTCAGCCCATGTCGGTTTTTGATGCAGTGCGATCTAAGGGGTTAAAGGTCATGGCCGTTCAATGTTCTTTTTTAGCTTGTGCCTTTTACATGCAGATTTTCTCTCTCTTTTGATGAGATTATGGATTTTAAATTTCAATTGTGTGTGAGAAATGCTGTTCTTAAACTGTTGGACTATTGACCCACACAGTTTTTCAGAAAGTGGTGAACCCTGCACCCTCCTTGTTCGTGAAGGACTGAGCCTTTAAAGGATACTGCAACATACCTGGTCATGATACTTTAATCTGTTACCAATTAACCCCATGGAACGTTCCAAGTTTTTTTTTTTTTTTGTTAGTTTGTTTGTTTTTAAGCATTCCACATGTTGCAGGCATCAAATTCCAAAAAGTGCATATTGTATACAAGCATTAAATTTATTAGTTGGAACATACATATCAAATATGTTGTCTCTGTACTGTATTCATTTGAATATAGGTCAAAAAGAATTTGCAAATCATTCAATTCTGTTTTTATTTATGTTTTACACAGCATTCCAACTTTTTGGGGATTGGGGGTTGTATTAGATGACATTGGTTATACAAATCATGATTTCTTGTGATGTTTGCAGGAAAGGTTTCTGCATCATGTAAGGTGTCTGCTCTAATACGAACTTTAACAGTCTGGGAACCACTAATCTGAATTTGGGATCAAGTGACACAGACACTGTTTCCTAAAATTAAGTTGTTGTTTTTTTTTTTTTTTAAATGTAACTTTTCACTGATGTGGACACCACAAAAATGATTCCATACACAGCCATAGTGCTGGGGACAGAAATCTCAGAGACAAGTCAAGTTAGAAAATGTGCTGTTTTGCAATTTGGGTGGACTGACCCTTTAACGATGGAGTTCTTACAAAACTTGTTCAACAGGATCATAAAAAGTGCTCATTCAGTCCAAACACAGACCTCACCAATTATATCACTAAAAGCTTTCAATGAGCAGAGACGATGACTGGCTGGATACTGGGGATGTCCTGACATAGATTTTTGAGAGGTTAAAGCCATCTGCAAATGTCAAGACTGATTATTTAGCAGATTATGCTTCTAATGTAAGATGTTCAAGCATTCTGACTTCTTCCCGAGCCTCTATGCCTCTTCACTGGCCTTAAAAGTTGATTATTAATGAGTACATATGAGGTGTAAATGACAAACATTAGCCATAAACCACAGACAGAAAGTAGGCAGCTGTTTTCCTGTTCCACAGCACTAAGAAAAAGACATCTCTGCCTTTACTTTGGTCCAGACTTGAGCATTATAGCCGTAAAAATGCACACTGTGGTGTGACCTGTAGTTTTCTGGCATTCTTTGTCCACTAATGTGTCCACACGGTTGTGTCAAAGGGCTGGAATGACTATGACACCACATTCAAAATGCTTTTATATGCTGTTGTCCTCAAAGTATTAAACAATGGTGACCAATTGTGATGAAAATAATCTTTCCATAAATGTCAAAAAAGTGTTAAGGCAGAGTAAATCTAATTTGCTGTGGAGTATGCTCCCTGAAAGCTGCTCCTTGGACCTGCTAAGTGATGCAGGTGGCTTGCTTTAATATGCTGGAAAATGTATTTTTTTTGTCCTATAAACCTTTTTAACACCGGCTAAATATTGAAAGTGTTTTTATGAAAGAACATTGCCTGCCTCTGTTTTTAAAGGGTCTAAAGATGCCCTGTCGTGTGCTGTTGAAAATGTTTTCTCGGGTGTTTTTTGATGCCTCACAGTAGTAATACTGCCCTCAAGGACATCGTTGGAACAGTGATGCAGATTTTGTTTTTCCTTTTTGGTTTGTAATACAACACCTGTAGTACCACACACCTGTGCAACTTCTATTCGCTACTGGCTATGAGATATCTGGACAGTCATGTGAAACACGATTACCCCCCAATATTCAGAGAGTATCAAATGTTCTTTCTACCTAAAATGGTGCTCTGGCATCCAAACTTTGAAAGTCCCTCCTCTAAGATTTTTGTTTCAAAATACTCTGAATTGATCATATTAGCTGTTACATTTCTTAAAATTTCTCAACCCCCCAGACCTTCCTGGAGGGCTGGATTGTAGAAACTATTTTTAGACAGAGATCACACTACAGGGCCACTATGAAAACCCTTCTTTATGCTGCCTTTGTATTGTTAACCAAACCAAAGGATGGCATCATGCTGCTCCACTGTGTGATTTTAGACAGCATGCTGGCATCATGGAAGCAAAACAGGCGTGATGGGTGTGGCATGTAGCACAACAGTGCCGAGTCCAGTATGACCTCTAACAGTGCTTTATCCACTTTATTCCTAGCCCCCACAATGGCTTGTGTGAATTATGGGTGTGACTTCTGGTGCTGAACCGGAACCGGTGTTTTCCTGTGGTAACAGTACGCTAACGGTATGCTAATCCTCTTTCTTGGAGCGATTGGGAAATAAAACATGTGGAACACATCACCTGTTACATCTCTGATGGAATAACATATTACCTCTATCATTTCTGACAGAGTTCGGTAAACATCTACTCCTAAAAGATCTAACTCATTCAGTGAACATTGAACATAATACTGTATTCATTTTAGCTACATATAAGGAGAATAAACATGATGTTTCCCAGCTAATGCTCAACTCATCTGCCTTAACAACGCAGTTCAGACATTTTTGTAACTGCTGATATAATAAATCAGCTCAGCTGAGTGAAAATAATGCTGAATTTAGCAGCAGACTTATGTAATATCAATATAGAAATAATAACTTTAGGCATTCATTTTATATGACATGAATGAAGTGTGGCAAATCAGTAATGTTCTGCGCTCAGATGACCAACGTTAAACACAATTCAAGATATGTGATGTGCACTGAAATGTGGGACAAACCTCATCCCGTATTGATTCAGTTCAATCAGGAGACACGTTTTTATAGTAAAAAGAATATTAACATGTGCACATAAGAATGCAAAATGTGAAAAGTCTTTGGCGATTAGACCCTGTAGAGATGGTATGATTTAAAGAAGGTGATGAATCCATAGCTGAATAGAGAATTGCTTTTCAATACAGAACGATCCTGTATCCAGGTTATACAATATTGGTGGCAATCTATTCCTCTCTGTAGGTAGGCAATGTTTTGGGTGCATGTTCAACACCCATGTTGTTGTTAAAGCCAGATATTTAGCTTAGTCTGGTTGATACTAATATTACAGACATGGACAGTGCAACAGGTACCAGCACTCCTAAGGGAGATCTTAGAAAATTCTATTTTCATTTTATTAACTATCTGTTAAAACAACACAGTGTTTACTTCATTAAAGGTGAATTACTTTAGAAAAGAACCACTATTGGTGGTTAGCCACCAAGATTAGTCACTGGAACAAATCATAGACAGTCAATGTGATTAAATAGTTTCTTGCCACTTCCTCTCTCTGTCGAAAGTTGCATACATTATCATTCCTACAATAGCACCCCCAGGAATAAGGTGGATAACATTTACATTTAATGCATACAATAACAATGACATAACATGTCAGTGATGATCATTTACCATCCCTGTAAAGCCTCCTACAAACTGTGAGATTTTAGCAATCTTATAAGTTGAGTGCAGCTACACTGTACGACATGGATCTAATAAACTTGGGTATGACATCAAGTTTGATGTATGCAGACTGTATGATGACAGCGGCCACTAAATCTCAGGCTATGATGTATGATAGAAATGCTTCCCATACTGAATGTGCAAGGATGCTGCATGGGTTATTACTTCTTCAACTGTGAAGCACAACATAGCAGGTCACATTATTAAATAAAGGTTTGTGGGCAATATATAATGTGAAGTGATTGAGTGTGTGTTTGCTGGCTGCTAGGTTGCTCAGCTCTGCCTCTAGTTCCCTCCATGGTTGGTCCTTTGTTACGCGATCATGGTAAGACCTGGAGGACACACACAGGCAGGGCCTCTGCTGCCACAACCCCACAAGGTTTTCCTTCTTGATGGAATCCCATACATTTCTTTTAGTGAGTTTTGCCTCCAGGGCAAGCTGTTATCTGTCTGTTTGTTTGGGTTTAGTACCAGTTTCATTCAGTCATTTCATGCTGCATTTCTAATGGGCGGTTAGTTGAAGTAAGTGGTAACAGCAGTCACGTAGTGAGATGGTCATCCCAAATTTCTGACACTGTCAGAATTTGATCCAGAGCTGTCTTTGATCTCAAAACCGTGACAACAGCCATCCTTGAACTTCTCTCACTGTGTGATGTAAGACCACAGTTTTACAGACATTACTAAAGATATAACCACATTTCTTTCATGGTGGTTGTCTTTTATCTGGGACAGCACAAAATCACTAAGTAAAGTATACTGGGATGTAGATGGCGGTTGATATCAACCTCTGCTTGGAGGGTAAGGAGCTCCTGGACCTCACTGTTTTTGTGGACATTTCTGTCGTATTTATTTGAGTTAGCTGCTATTCATCAGCTGTGTGAAAGGCATATTGTACTGCATGATAACCTGTACACTGAACCCATCCACTCTGACCACAAGAACAAACATGTCAGCAGAAAATTTCTGCTTTTGAACAGTTGCCAGAGAAAGCCAAGTGGGATGGATGTGGAAAGAGGGTGAAACAGAGTGGCGGGTAGATATCTCTTAGCCAGAGAGAGAGAGAGAGAGAGAGAGAGAGAGAGAGAGAGAGCGAGAGAGCAGTGAGAGGCTAACGTTAATCCACTTATTAAGGCAACAACTGCAAGCCTGGAACCTGTGCCAGATATTAATACCTAATCATGAGTTAATTAAAGGAGGGTTAGTTGGCACCTAATCCGCTGTGATGGGGGGTGATAGTGATGGGGAGTGATGGTGTCCTGAGGGGGTGACGAGGGGGTGGAAAGCCCTCAATAGTGCTAACGCTAAGTGCTAACACCAGAGCTGTGGACTGGAGATATAATTAACTTCAGGTTGGGCTATTTGGGACTATTTGAGAGAGAATATGTTATCACATTTGGAATTTTCTGGGTGTGAGAGATGATTAATGTACCACAAGATGTTACTGTTCAGGAGGAACTGCATGAGCTTGAATGTGACACAAAGAAAAAATTAACACACAGACCTACTCATCACAATATGCAGCCTCTAAGTATGCTTTTTTTGGGAGGCTATCTTTCTCAATGGTAAAAGGTAACCCTTAAGATATGGTACAAACGATACTCTTAAATGTGAGTGGGGTTGCTGTTGCTCACTGCTCTGTCCAGCACTTGCCATATTTCCTCATCACTAGTGACAAAGAGGGAAGTCTGCACCTCGTTTATCATTCATAGAACGGAGTTACACATAGACATTTTCAGTACAAAACAGAACTCCTCTTAAAAAGAAGTTAACAAAGCAGAGAAAGTTCACTCCTTGGTATAACTCTCAAACCCGTAAGTTAAAACAAATATCGCGAAAGTTTGAAAGGAATTGGCGATTAACCAAACTGGAAGAATCTTGTTTAATCTGGGCAGACAGTCTCAAAACTTATAAGAGGGGCCTCCATAATGCCAGAGCAAACTATTACTCAGCTTTAATAGAAGAAAACAAAAATAACCCCAGGTTTCTTTTCAGCACTGTAGCCAGGCTGACTGAGAGTCAAAGCTCTATTGAGCCTTGTATTCCTTTAGCCCTTAGCAGTAATGATTTTATAAGTTTTTTTAATGTCAAAATTCTAACTATGAGAGGCAAAATTCATGACCTCCTGTCCTCAGATAGTACCTATCTAACCTCAAACACAGCTGTAAGACCTGATATATATATTGAGATTGCTTCTCCCCAATTTCTCTTCAAGAATTGACCGCAGTGATTTCTTCATCTAAATCATCTCTCTCTTAGACCCCATCCCAACTAGGCTACTTAAGGAGGTCTTACCTTTAGTTGACACTCATATATTAGATATGATCAATATATCCTTATTAACAGGCTATGTACCACAGTCTTTTAAGGTAGCTGTAATTAAACCTCTACTAAAAAGCCCACCCTGGATCCAGAGGTGTTAGCCAACTATAGACCAATATCTAATCTTCCCTTTATGTCAAAGATCCTTGAGAAAGTAGTCGCAGACCAGCTGTGTGGTTTTCTTCATGATAATAATTTATTTGAGGAATTACAGTCAGGATTTAGAGTGCGTCATAGCACTGAGACAGCACTAATTAAAATTACAAATGACCTTCTGATTGCTTCAGACAAAGGACTCGTCTCTGTACTTGTTTTATTAGATCTTTGTAGCAGAATTTGATGGTGTCAAACACCGCACTGAGACTGGAACACTTAATTGGCCAAAAAGGTTCTGCACTAAGCTGGTTTAAATCTTATTTATCTGATGGTTTTCAGTTTGTTGAAGTTCATAATGAATCATCCGTACGTACTAAAGTTTGTTTTGGAGTTCCGCAAGGTTCTGTGCTTGGACCAATCCTATTTATTCTATATATGCTTCCTTTAGGCAACATCATCAGAAATCACTCTATAAATTTCCATTGTTATGCGGATGATATCGATTGTATTTATCGATGAAGCCAGAAGAAAGTAATCAATTAACTAAACTCCATAACTGCCTTAAAGACATAAAAACCTGGATGAGTGTTGTGCCCTTAAAAAGGGGAATAGTAGTGAGAGAGGAGTGAAGAAATCACACACAGCTCTGTCGTTCACTCGCTTGTATTGTATGAGGAAGCAGAGTCTCCCTCTACCGGAGCCCCGAGGCATTAGCAACAGATCACTGAGTAATCGATCTACCTGCACAAGGCTCTAAGGCATTACCAACAAAGCACAGAATAGTCAACCTACTCATAATTAACCTTATCAAAATGAACTATTTCACCTAGGGAATGATAAATCTCAGATGAATTACTTTTTTTTTGTTTGGTCACATAATAACCTGTCACATGAGCACCAATTTCCTGATGTTAAATTCAGACAAAACTGAAGTTATTGTTCTTGGCCCCAAACAACTCAGAGACTCTTTATCTGATGACATAGTTTCTCTCGATGGCATTGCTCTGGCCTCTACCACTACCGTAAGAAACCTTGGAGTAACATTTGATCAAGATTTGTCTTTTAATTTTCATTTAAAACAAACCTCACGGACTGCATTTTTTCATCTGCGTAATATTGCGAAAATTAGGCCTATCCTGACCCAAAAAGATGCAGAAAAATTGGTCCATGCTTTTGTTACCTCAAGGCTAGATTACTGTAACTCTCTATCAGGTAGCTCTAGCAAGTCCTTAAAAACTCTCCGGTTAATTCAGAATGCAGCAGCACGCGTACTAACAGGAACTAAGAAACAAGATCATATTTCTCCTGTTTTAGCTTCTCTGCACTGGCTCCCTGTAAAATCCAGAATTGAATTTAAAATCCTACTGTTAACTTATAAAGCTCTAAATGGTCAAGCTCCGCCAGATCTTAGAGAGCTCATAGTGCCTTATCATCCCACCAGAACACTGCGCTCTGAGAACGCAGGGTTACTCGTGGTCCCTAAAGTCTCCAAAAGTAGATCAGGAGCCAGAGCCTTCAGCTATCAGGCTCCTCTCCTGTGGAATCATCTTCCTGTTGCAGTCCAGGAGGCAGACACCGTCTTCACATTTAAGACTAGACTTAACCCTTTAGGCGCTGGAGTTTTTTCAAGAAAATATACAATTTTGATATCAAGATTTCAAAAGGCTATAGCTTCAAAGTACTTTGAGATAAAGGTATACTGTCAATGAGAAAATTGTTCAGTATGACTCAAAGTTTGTGATGGAAGTGAAATTATTCATCTAATTTGCATATTATGATGTCACAAGGTGGCGGCCATATTGGAAAATATACAATTTTGATATCAAGATTTCAAAAGGCTATAGCTTGAAAGTGGTTTGAGATAAAGGCATACTGTAAATGAGAAATATCTTCAGTATGAACCAAAATTTGGGATGGAAGTAGATTTGTCATCTAATTTGATTACTGTGACATCACCAGGTGGCGGCCATATAGGAAAACATCCATTTTTGTTTTCAAGATTTCAAAAGGCTGCAGTTTGAAAGTGGTTTGAGATAAGGGCATACTGTAATTGAGGAATATCTTCAGTTTGAAGCAAAATTTGGGCTGGAAGTAAATTGTCATCTAATTTGCATATTGTGACATGAACAGGTGGTGGCCATATTGGAAAATGTCAATTTTCTTATAAAGATTTCAAAAGGCTGTAGTTTGAGAGTGGTTTGAGATAAGGGAATACTGTCAACAGTCAATGTGAAATATCTTTAGTATGAAACAAAATTTGGGATAGAAATAAATTCACTGATCCAATTTGTATAATCTTTTAGCGCTGGTCGGCAGCCATATGGAATTGTATTATTTTCAAAGACCTTCAACGATCAAGATGCCACTGCTTGTAGTTTTTCAGTGTGTGGTATCTTTCATTGCAAGGCACAGCACAAAGACCTACTCCACACTGACGGCACCTGAACTGTGTCTGGCGACGGCCTTTCGGGCGGGTGCGATCTGAACAGACAACACAATCTGGACGTTCGTCTGTGTTGCAGAGCCAGTGTCGTTCAGTGAGCCTCTGTGGCATTTCTCCCTGCTGCATTGAAGGCCGTCCTCCTTTTTTGCTTTCCTTTTTGGAGAAGCCCTCAAGCCAAGATGTTATAATGTCCTGAGTAAAGGCCTTCAGTGGTTTGTGTGGACCAGGGCTACAACGTGTGTAAATGACCACACTGATGCTCAGAACCGCATCAAAAATGTGGTTGTACCATTTCCTGGATCTGTGTGGAAACAGGTATGTTTTCATCCGTTGATCGGATGTATCAACTCCTCCCATAAAGGAGTTGTAACCGTCCACACACACTGGTTTCATAATTTCACGGAACCCAGTCACATTTTCCTTTGTCCGGATCCGTTTTTGGGTGACTGTGTTGCCATGAATGGTGGACAACAGAGTGAGACGCTTTGTGTCATGCCAAGCACAAGTCAGCAGTTTATCATGCCGCATGAACACTGGGTCATCTCCCCTTCTCAGAGGCAACTGGGATGGTTTCAGCCCCTTTGTTATCCCTCTCCTGTTGCAGTTCACTGTCCCGCACATTCCGGTGTCTTTAGCATGTACACCTCATGCCCTTTCCCAGTGTGCTGGGCAAGCAGCTGACGGACAATATGGTGTGTTGCCCCTAAATTGTCCTCATCGCTTGTATTTTTGCCATTGTAGATGCACCACTCTAATACATAACCTGAGCTGGCTTCACTCAAGACAAATGCTTTATAGCCATATTTGTCAGGTTTTTTGGGGTTGTACAGTTTCAAGGTTGACCTTCCCTTGAATGCAATGCTCATTTCATCCAAGGAAAGTTCCTTGAGTGGACCATACACAGCAGCAAAACGAGGAATGATCAAATCAATTATGGGGCGCACTTTGAAGAGTCTATCATGACCTGGCTGGCCCCTCTCAATGTGGTCATCATTATTTACAAAGTGAAGGAAAGAAAGAATGTTTTCAAATCTGTTTCTCGCCATCACTTTGCCAAATCCAGGTGTGTAAGTTGGCCAAAAACCTGCCCAGTAGTCCTCAATTTCAGATTTTTCCACAAGCCCCATGCAAAAGTGACGTGACATGAAAGCTTTCATTTCAGGGACATGTCACATCATACCAGTCATGAAATCTGGAGTTTGGTTTCAAAATTTCCCCTTCAAAGAACTGGTGGGCATATCTGTTTGTTTCATTGGTGATGAGGCTCCAGAATTCATCATTCAGAAAAAGAGAGATGAAATCAATGGGCTCAGAATTTGTCAGATCATCTCCACAATAACCAACAGGCTCATCAAAATTTCGGATCCACTTTTGATACTCTTCCTCTTCTCTCAAGAACTGCCAGCCATCATCATCATTATCATTATCATTATCATCGCCGCTGTGATTTACGATGCGGCAGTGAACGCCACCTCCGCCGCCATTAGCGGTGTGTTTGCTGCGACCACCGCGTCTGCCGCGACCACCGCGGTTGTTTTCATCCCCGCTACATTCACCGCTATTTGCGGTGTTAAGAGTCCCCCTGCCACCCCGACCACGTCCCCGCGTTCGCAGAATACTTCCACCCCGGCCATGGTGAGGTGAAGCATTCACACTGTTTTATTCAGCTATGTTGCTTGTCGCAATTTTCCGACTTTGGCGCTTAAAGGGTTAAGACTTTCCTCTTTGATAAAGCTTATAGTTAGGGCTGGCTCAGGCTTGCTCTGTACCAGCCCCTAGTTAGGCTGGCTTAGGCCTAGTCTGCCGGAGGACCCCCCTATAATACACCGGGCACCTTCTCTCCGTCTCTCTCTCTCTCTCTCTCTCTCTCTCTCTCTCTCTCTCTCTCTCTCTCTCGTATCCTTTTACTGCATCTTGCTAACTCGGCCATTCTGGATGTCACTAACTCAGCTTCTTCTCCGGAGTCTTTGTGTCTCTCAGGTTAACTCATATCGCAGCGGTGCCTGGATAGCGTGATGTGTGTGGTTGTGCTGCTGCTGTGGTCCTGCCAGATGCCTCCTGCTGCTGCTGCCATCATTAGTCATTAATTAGTCATACTTCTACTGTTATTATACACATATGATTATTATCACACATGTATACTGCCAGATACTAATATATACTTTCAACATATTGTACCACAGTAGCCAGAACTATAACGACAATATTATTACTTTCATGAATGTTGTTGTAAGCTACTGTCATTACCGTCTGTCCTGCATCTCTCTCTCTCTCTCTCTCTCTCTCTCTCTCTCTTTTGTCTCATTGTGTCATGAGGATTACTGTTAATTTATTATGCTGATCTGTATGACATCTATTGCACGTCTGGTCTGTCCATCCTGAAAGAGGGATCCCTCCTCAGTTGCTCTTCCTGAGGTTTCTACGGGTTTTTTTCCCTGTTAAAGGGTTTTTTTGGGGGAGTTTTTCCTTATCCGCTGTGAGGGTCGAAAGGACAGAGGGATGTTGTATGCTGTAAAGCCCTGTGAGGCAACTTTCCACCAGTGTTTTCTGAGCCCACCCTCATGCTATTTTTAAAAATGATTTACAGTCAATCCTAGGCATTTCTCCACCACAATGCTTAAGTGTTCAATGAGTGTGTGTGTGTGTCATAAGAATACATGAAATATTAAACCAGTGTGTGATTTCTCAGTTGCACAGAGTACACGCATCTTTAAAGGTCAACTTAAGGGTACAGTATAAACTCTACAGTAAACATTACACTACAAGAGACAATGAAAACTAATGGAATGGTCAAAGTTGTTATATTGAACTCAACTCATGCATTAAGTAACACTACAAGTAAACCTTCCACCTGGGAAGTTGCCGGCAGTCGACTCAGTAAATCAGAATTTTTTTCTCAGTCGAGAGCTGCTGTGAGAGGCAGCAAAACATTGTTTCAATTTAGAATTATAGTTTACTAGTGTATGTAAATCTTGCCACAATATTAACAGTGGTTACATAAGCTTCAAATCCAGCCCATGTGACTGTCACAGTGACCGTCCTCTATTGACCAAACCTCTAGTGACCAAAAATGGGGACAGTAAGGAATGGGTCCATTGGTACCATCCACAATTTTTCACAGTGGAAACAGAAAAAATGCATACTTAACTGAACTGAACCATGCCGGACTACTTGGTGCAAACAGGGCTTTAGCACTTCCACTACAAACAGTACTCTTAAATGTGGGCTGGGTTGTTTTCACTTACTGCTTTGTCCAGCACACACTGGGTCTCATTCATGAAAAGTGAGTAAATCTGTGTGTAGATTTGCACATAAAAGCCTACTCTACTAAAATCCTACTCCGGATTCAGGAACGCTGCGGGAAACTCAGATTTGATCGTAAACACGTGTGTAGATCATGAATGCCAATCCATCGTAAGGTGACAGCGCGCTCCCGGTAATCAGCAATTAGCATAAATCCCCGCCCATGAATAGCCAATGACCACCATATAAGGAGGTGTAGGTGCTTCCTGTCGACCTGTCAGTCATGGCGCAGAGAGAGAAAGAGAGATTTTTTCCGAAGCGGAGATCAAAATCATTTTGGGTGAAGTGGACTTAAGAGAAAACATTTTTTCTTCAGTTAGTGGTGGTGTGGCAGGGACAGACAAAGCGAAGGCCTGGCGGTAACAGATGCTGTTAATGTTGTCTCCGTAGTACAAAGAACCATGTCAGAGGTGAAGCGTAAATGCCTTGACATGAAACTGGAGGCAAAGAAACGCATAAGCACACACACACAAAAATACAGCGGTCACCAAACAAACAGAAGATTCATTTGTGGGGTTTTGAATGAAGTGGGAACGGGAAACCAGAGATGTTTTGTGCGTAATGGATAAACTAAATCAGTGATCGCTGTCGGAATGTAGATATTTAACATTTATTTTAACACCGATAACATATAGCCTACAGCAGTCTGTATGCATCGTCCTCAAATTATTTGAATCTTAATAGCCTAAAGCTCTGTTTGATACAACGTAAATTAATCATTTTCAAATCAGATTTATTCAGTCAAACGATCGTCCTCCTTCCACCTGCTGCCCCTGCTGAACCCAGGCATCGCGGCGGAAGAGGCTGTGATCCGGCTGTCCTTACGGATATTATCATCATTCAACGTGTAGAGAGAACGTGTAATCTATTGAGTCAATTTACGTAGATAATTCACAATCATGAACCTAATCTGGATCTAACTAAAAGTGTTATATTTTTAATATTTTGTCATGTTTAGATTACGTGTTTCAAAGGCATCTGTGTATTGTGTACATAACAGAGCGCAATACGAATTAAAATTGTCATTTCCAATAGTGAAAAGCAATATTTATGTGCTTTACTAAATTTACACAAGCACTACGAGTGGTCAGGAGCAGGAGTAGATTTTGTTAGTAGCTACGAAAAGATCGGAGCTACTAAAATATTGATGAATGCGGACACGCACGTAAATTTCCGTCTGCGAACAGTTTACACACAAATTCCTTCTGCTCACGTTTCATGAATGAGACCCACTGTATATTCACCGATGACAGAAATGGAAGTCTGCACCTTGAAGTCTACACCATTTTCGTTTGACTTTCTGGATGGTTCTTACAACAGAGGACACAGTTAACAGCATCGGTTACTTCCTTCCGGGCCCTTGATTTACCTGTCCCTGTCATATCACTACTATTAGAATAAAATAAAATGTTTTCCTCAACTCTTTTTCACCTAAAATATCTTAACTTATCTTATCTCACTGTTGTCTTTTGTTTGTCTTTCTCTCTCCCTCTTTGCTCAGTGTTTGCAGGTTGATAGGATGCACCTATCCATAGTAATTATCACCTCCTTATATGGTGGTCACTGGCTATTCATGGGCAGGAATGTATGCTAATTGCTGATTAGCAGGAGCGTGCCATCAATTTACAATTGATTGCCATTCATGAACATACACACGTGCCTATGATCAAATCCAATTTTTCTAAGGGTTCATGAATGCAGTGTAGGTTTTTAGTACAATTTTTTTTTTCATGTGCAAATCTTTTCACAGATTTATTGACATTTCATGAATGAGACCATTTATATTTCTGGTTGACTTCCTTAGGTTTAGGAAACAAAAGCATTTGATTAGGTTTAGAGAACAAACAGCAGGCTCCTGGGTGAAAGTCCGGAGTTTGTTTGACCCATCCACCTCCCCTTCCACCCCCCTACAGCCACTTTATCACTCTTTATATTACACTACTTGCTACAAATGGTACATATCATACCGCCATGGTAGGGCCCTCTGTGTGTTGTTTCTGATGCCGACGTCCACTGTCTCCCCACCCTCTATTCCATCTTTCAGCATATCACTCTGTCTCTATCCACCCTCCTCCCTCTTCTGTTTATGTATCACTTATTCTTCCATTATCCCTCTCTCTATTTGTCCTCTCCATGCGTCCTCTTTTTGACCATTGTACTGTTTTTCTTTTCTTTTCCACCTCTTGCTAGTTAACTTTTATCCTCCTCCATCTCTTCAAGTTTTATCTCCTCTCCTGTCTCAGCTCATTCTCCACAGCTGTGCTGTGGGGAGAATTTTCCCTAAAGGGCTTTCTGGCAGAAATGGCTTTCTGGCAAAAGGCAAACCTCCTCTGCCACAGCCTCCTCCACCTCCTTCCTTACATCCTCTCCCACTTCCACCTTCTCTGTCTGTTCCCCTTTTCCTGTCCCCTCCTCTGTCTTCCTTCTCAATGGGCCTCATTCACTAATATCTGCACAGAAATGTTCTTACTCTCCGCAAAAAATAAGTACTTGCGCAAAATCACCGTTGGATTCATGACACATGCGTACTGGCCAATTTTGTTCTCACCACCGTGCGTATGTTAGTAAATCAGAACCATTCTAACAGGCGCATGTCCGCGATCTGCAATCAGCATACTGCCACACCCCTATGTGTCTATATAAGGACATCCGTTTGGTACCACATGAAGAGAGTGAAGAAGGTTAGAAAATGCGAAAGATGGTCCCAAAAGGTAAAAAGAGAAAATTCACAGCAGCAGAAACTGAAATTATTGTGGCAGAAGTAGAGGCCAGAAAAGGCATGCTGTTCCGGAGCATATCCACCGGAGTTAGAAAAAAGAAAAAAAAGAAAAAAAGAAGCCTGGGCCAAAATAACACAGGCAGTTAATTCTATGTCCCCTGAGGCACAGACGGTGGCACAGGTAAAAAATGGTTCGACATAAAAGTTGATGCCAAAAAAAGAATCGCAACCCACAAAACAAATAAGGAAACAGGAGGAGGACAAGGAGCACCAGACCTGACAGCCCAGGATGAGAGGCTGGCTGCAATTATTGGCCAGTCATCATTAACGGGAGTTTGTTCCAGGCATGAAGGAGAAAGTGATCACATCTCTCAAGAATCACCCAGAGGTAACTTATTTCATGACTAAAATGTCATTGTCAATGTCATGCCATTTCTTGTGTCTAATAATTAACTAGTGCAATCCAATCAGAACAAAGACTTTATTTAAATGAAAGGCATTGCTGCTTGCAACTGTTAATTTGACAAATTATCTTTTACGCTCCAATGATGGTGGATCTGAGGGTGACGCAGAGTCAAACTCCCCCTCCTAAATGCCAGAGCTGGCCACGCCATCCACTTCCAAGTCATTCCCGGAATGTCGTCGGCCTGCCCGCATCCTTACGGATGAGGTTGTTTGCAATCAGCTGGCTCTCCTGAATGCAGTGAGGGAAATTGCAACAGGAATCGCAAACATCAACGAAACGCTAAAACGGTTGCTTGATGTCAACAAATAAATATGTACATGATTGAATGTGTGTCACTTGCTTCAAAATTAAGAAACCCTTGAATGAAATGTATTTGGTATACAACTTGAAACAAGAAATTTAACTTACCATCAAAGACGCTGCATTACGGTGTGTCGAGCCAGCACTGCAGCCCTGCCAGGAGGCCCCACATTTGGCTGTGCGTCTTCCTCTGGTTGAGGTTCTGCTACAGCTGGTATGGGGATGCCATGTGCTATGGCTATGTTGTGCAGGACACAGCATGCAACAGTATTTGGCATTCCAGCAATGCCGTGGAACCCCCTCTTCACTTCACTCTGGCATCGTTCGTCATAGGGAAATTTTAGGACGATTGGCATTTGTCTGATGATGCCATTCAACACCTTCGGGATGACACGGCTCAGAGTGGGTTGTGAAATCCCAGCCCGATCCGCTATTTCCCTCTGGAAGGTACCTGTAGCCAGGAAACCGAGGGTGGACAGGACTTGAACCTGAGGAGGAACAGGGTGAGAGTGGTGTGTTGAGTGCTGAAGATGCGGCTCCAGGGAATTGCACAGCTCCAGCAAAACATGCCTTGGCAGTCGGAAACGGCTCATAAGCCATTCTTCACTTTCATCAAACATGTTTTGATGGTCCCTGAAGATGCGCTCTCTCCTAAATGCTCGGGCAGCAATATCTTCCAGCAAGTCAAGATCTGCCATCTCTCCACTCGGTTGGAGGTAAATTGGACTCCTTTATATATCTTCCATACCAATTAATCAATGAAATCAACTACAAATGCACACAGTCATGGCAGTACAAATTTTTGGGTATCACCTATCAATTATAGGCCAATAAACAATTTAATAAAGGCCAAAAGTGTTACATTTCAATATGAACATTTTCATATGGTCTACTCTATTGTAAACTTGATAAACTAACTCAATGCTATAATTGAAGAATTTAATTGTATGACAATAAATTATGAGGGTGACAAGGCATTTACGTTTGGCCCATAAATTAGTAAATTCACTTATTGTTGTTTAAAGTTTTAATATTGCATGCATTTAGTTAAAAGGGTGTGTTAACATTTCCTAGGACATTTCTTTCATCATTTGTGTGTACGCATGGTCTGAGGGAGTTCTAAATTTGTTTGCAGAGTACAAAGAAATTTAGGTAAGAACAAATTGATAAATCCCAGATTTGTGCGTCAAATGTGCGTACGCACAGTTTAAGCACAAATTCTTGCGTACGCATTGTTCGGAAATGAAGCCCAATGTGTTTTAGAAACAGTGTCAAATCATCACCTCTCAACTCCCCTTGTGGTGCTGCCCTCATTCATTAGCATACACTCAAAAAAACACAACTTCACACACACACACGCACGCACGCACGCACGCACGCACACACAGAGGCATACACATAAGTAAGTACATAAAGCCAGAGAGAGTTATACACACTCTCCCCTTCATTGTAATGAGGATGTGTAGTAATAAAAGGGGAGTTTCCAACACGATAGCAAGAGCATGGGCATTAGCATTTAAAAGGTGTGGAATTAGCCGTCGCCCCACCAACTCCAGTAAATGAGGCTGAATGTCGGACTAACATGGCTTTTATCGGAGGCACAGCGGAGGAAAAAGAGGAAGGTGCAGAGGCAGAGAGAGAGGCGAAAGCTTCAGAATCTAAACTATTCAAATGCAGCTGCTGCTAGAAAAGACATGGCAGCTCTTCCCTCACAACAATCCCCAGTGGGCCTGGACGTGACGTTATGTTTAATTTAAAACATGTTCCCTGCAAAAGAAGTTCCCTGAACCCTGTCTACTCACTCCTTAGCTCCCACAAAAAAGAAGAGAATCAAGGAGAGAGATGTTAATCATAGGGAGAGGAGAAGAAAGGAAATTGGAGGCAATTCGAGGGTGATAAAGGGAGGGAGAGAGGGGCCAGCGAACCTCGGTTACCCAGAAATGACAGAAAGGTCACAGAGGGAGAGAGTAAACAGATGTAAATTCAGTGACAGCAGCAGTCCAAAGGCCAGAATTTTTTTATCCCCTTGTCTTCATTTTTCTCGCTCTCCCTTAAGGTTGAGATTAATTCCCTGTTATCTCTCTCATCTAAATCAGCCATAGTAATTACATGCATACTCATTCTGAATGGTTTGTGCAATGTCGAATGCACAGTATAAACATCTAAACATGCTCAGTGTGTAAATGAACAGAGGGGTTGTGACAAACAAACAATGAAGGCAATGATATTAATAATGAGTATGCTGTATGCATGCAGGTTCTACATATGGCTGCACATGCTGCTTTACAGTTTCCATTTCACACCTCACACTTTGCATGAGACAGAGGGCAGACACTTTAAATATAGAGGTGAAGTAACACGGCTTCAGCCCCTATGGGAAAATTATGGAAATATTACATTAACACAATTAAATATAGTACTTGAGGGTTCTGATAAACTCACTGTTACATATTAATGTATCCTTTAAATAACTATCTGTGTTTTGCATTACTAACTATCGTTATATCCTTCCTACAGTATGGCTGTACCTCAGTATCCTGTTTCAGTGTGCTCCATGCTCTGACTGATCATTGGGACCAGTGGTGGCTCTGGTGAAGCTGCCAAAATGCCAAACATTTACTGACCACAAAACTTATTATAAATACATCTCTATGACATTTCAGCAGTAGCTTGGTATCCTGACTGTTAAGACTATAAGACAGTCATCATACAACATTTCAAGTCAAATGGCCAGAGCTGTGGAACTGTGACAACATCAGACATTAATTATGAAAAAAAAAACAAAAAAACAACAACTTCAAAACAAAAATATCAGCGTCTACAGTACTTAAAGATTTGTGACATTTTCTTCACAAGCAAACATTTTAATTTAAAAACCATATACGTAATTGCTCCCAGAGGGGCTCCATGCTACAAGACTAGAGTAGCCAATTCACTGAAAGTGAGACATCTGACCTTAGGTTCCCCAAAGTCTTTCAAATATCTGTATCCTCCAGGAAACAACAACAACTGTAGGTTTAAAGTCATACTATATTTCACAATATTAATATTACATAATTTTCAATGTGAGAATTACATGGACTAAAAATATTGGACATATCTATAACCCATTCTCATCCCAGCTTGTCACATATCACCACTTGGCTATTCACATCTACTGCGCACTAGGTATCCTCCTGAGTTTAATGTTGACATCCTTTATTGTTATTGTTGAGGCACGTGGTTTGCTTTAGGGAACGAATGCACTCAGTTAGGTAAAAGTGGTTACATGCTGGCATTCCGACATACAACCATTCCGACATACCACTGTTCCGACATAACGCCATTCCGACATACCGCTATTCCGACATCCAAAAATCCCACCATTCCGACAAGGCTTTCCATATAAGGAAATGTGCATTACTCAACAGGTGACTCCCTTCTTTCTGTTCATGCATTTTTCATGTTTTAAGACATGTGTACAGATGTGATACAGTCAGTGAAAGCTTAATTAATAAACACAAAGTCTCGGTATCCGAAGGAGGAGATGCATTGAACGGGAAGCAGGACGTGGTGGTTTTCAATCATACACTCTGACGCCGCTTGTTGCAACTTTAGAAAAAAAAAAGGCTTACAAACATGGACCAAATGGCTCTATAATACGCACAAAAATCCAAAATAAATGAAAGTTAACTACAAAAGCAACTAAACAGCATAAGTGATCAAAATTGGTGTTTTACGCATGCCTCTGTGCGTCTGGCACACACGTCTTGGAGCTCTCCCATGTTGGTTTGTGGATGAAAGCTGTATGTTCAGCTCCCCTTACATGTAAAAAAATCTCTACGTGACATTTTGGTCGGCGAAATACACAGACAAGACGTCTGTTGTCCATGCTCGCAATCATTACGAATGGATCTTTCACACCGCCACTATCCACGCAGATTTCCAAATGTACAAACATCCACAGGCGGTGAGATTGATCAATAAAATGAGTAAATGAATGAACTCATCTGTGTCATTCTTTTCAATATGGACAGCACATTTAAATATCTGATAAGATATTGTATTGGAGGCTATGATATAGCAGTTTTAGATTGGTGATAAAGGCCAAAATAATTGCAGGAGTTCCTTGAAGGGGCGCTATAATCACGTGATTTTAAAAAGGGTCAAGATCAGGAAAATTGAGCATATTCCTCACCACAGTCGGGGGGGGGGGGGGGGGGGGGGGTAGAACCCTAATTTTGGATGAGTTTCGCTATCTGCGAAATAGAACACGAAACAACAGGATCTACTGGTGTTGCACCGAAAGAGCATGCAATGTCTACATGACAACAAATGCATTTGATGTCGAGGGGGACGATTCAGACAACATCATCACCAATCCACCTGGACAACATGGCCATGCGGCAGAGGCAGAATTGGTGGCTAAAACTAGACGAAAATGTAAAGGAGGGACTAATGGAGAAGAGATCCAATCAGAACTACTCTTTTTTTCTTTTTTTATCATTAAGAATAAAATAAAATACATGATTCATATTACAACTGTTAAATCTGTGTCTGAATTGTGTATTCAAACTTTGATACCATTCCATAACAGATTGATGGATACTTCCAATGACTGGAAATTCTGGAGAAACATTTAGTCGACTAGGACTAAAAGACTAAACTAAGACTAAAGCTCTTATGATATTTAGTCCACTAAAACTAAACTAAGACTAAAAGATTTCAGATGACTAAAATAAGACTAAAACTAAATACTATGTTATTCAAAAGACTAAGACTAAATTAGAATTTGCTGTCAAAATTAACACTGGTCATTGTAAAAAAAAAAAAAAAAAAAAAAAAAAAAAAAAAATGTCAATAATGGAAAATATTTGGATAATGCACCCCCAGGTGTCAAGTGTGAAGTTATTGGATGAGCAGTTCTTGAGAAAGCTGCAAGCAGCAATACCGGAGGCCAAGCAATCAGCCTGTTCCCAACAGGCATGTTTTGAACTGTGTGTGTGTGTGTGTGTGTGTGTGTGTGTGTGTGTGTGTGATCACACAACCTTCAGAGAACCTTCAAACAACCATCATACAACCTTCATGCAACTATCATACAACCATCATACATACATAAGCATAAGCAAAACGCCTCTTGTTAATAAGGGTTTCTCTCTCTTCATGTTTGCAGTTCAGCACCACGGACAGCGCCGAGTCATAGCCTTTACGAGCCGCTCCCCCTCTCTCTCTCTCTGCCTGTTATTCTTCAAAGCTTGTGATGTTTGAATGATATTAAATTGATACTGAATGATAATTTAAGGGTCAAATCTACAGTCAGAGAGGAGGATCAGGTGGATGTGGGCTTATTTCGGATTTTAAAAATAAAAATAAAAGATGATGGCACTCAGGATCCATCCATAAGGTGTGTTGTTTCTATTTCACTATAAATCTGGTGTGTGCGTGTTACAGCTGTCATGTAGGTGTGTTGGATACCGTCAGATCCTGACAATGTCATGAGTCCGTGGTGATTTTCAAAACGCACTCCAAAAGCAAATTAATGATATTCAAATAGTTTATTACACAAAAAGGAGCGACAAACATAGACAAACACCGTTCACTTATTTTTTATTTTTTTTAAATCTTTTATCTTTTGAGTTTTAAATCAATAAGTTTTGGGTAGCCTAATATATGAAACAGGTTATGGTCAGACATCAATGACAGCTCACCTGTGTCCGACGTCCCAGTGCTGCAAATAAAACCAAACAGTTTTTAGAGGAGGACAGGGGAGGAGATCGCTCGTTAGTGGTAGTGATAGTAATTTTGTAATCAGACACTTGTTCACGGTTCAGTTGTCCTGACCTGTAGTCACCAGAGAATAATAGTTTAGAATAGAAGGAACCAACTTATTCCAACTTTTTGCGCATGGAGTGGACATCTCAGTCTCTGCATGTTAATGATGCTCACCTCTGTACCAGGTGACATGTTCTCGCTGGAATTAGTCAGTGATTTCAGGCGTGTAACTGGAGCACTGTCATTGATATCTGTAATTGCAATTTTTATTGTTGCATATGCTGCCAGCGTGCATAAAGAAGCATGGGCTCTGTGGAGAGCTCCGCTCCAGCTGGCTGCTGTGACAGGTCACTGACACTGTATTTCTGTTTACAATCAGTGATCCCTGTGATTCAGACATGAATCTAACATGTTTCAGACTCACCCGAGGTACATTAATACCTGTATTTTGATATTTGACATTTCAAGAGATTTTGATGAGAGATTATTAAAGTTGGTTTGCGAGTGTTGTGGAGATAGGGGTGTATTTGCGCCGGTGCAAATTCTTTTGGGTAAAAAAATAGGCTATTAAAGGATTGTTGGAAAGGCAGGATGTTTAAAAAAAGAAAAAAAATGCCGTCATTCCGACCACAGGAGGAAAAAAATTGTCGGAATGATGGGACATTTGATGGAAAATTAAGTGTTGCCATTTAGACAATTAGAGACCCATGTCGGAGTGGTGGGATGTTGGAATGGACGTTACCCACCGGTAAAAGCACATGGTTACGTTTAGGGAACAAAAACACATGGTTATGTTTAGGAAACAAAAGCACATGGTTAGGTTTGGAAAAAAAACATCATGGTTTGGCTCTACGTTCATTCAGGTAGTGAAGACCAGGGGGCATTCCAGGTAGGAGGTTCAACAAACTCTGAGTCTAATCCTTAACTTTGAGTTGACTTACCCTGAGCTGGGAAACTCTGAGTATCCGGTTCCAGAACAGCTGATTTGAATTAGTTCCATCAACTCTGAGTAGGTACACCTTGAGTTAAACACGTGCACAACCACAATTAATAGTCATCATTGGTGGAGCCCCGATACCTTGATTCACCATGGCTACCAGAGAGAGAAAGCGATCAACTTATTTTATACCTGTGGAATTGGAGGTGCTCATGAATACCTACAGAGAATATGAGTATATATTTTGTAAAAGAAAGTAACACCGCTAAAACTCACACCATCTCACAGGGGAAAAATGCAATTGAAAGCAGCTTAAAATGAAATATAAAAACATCATTCAAACAGGTAAGCCATATTTTACTTGGCCATGATTTCTTTAGTTTTATTCATATTTGATTTATTAAACAAAGGAGCCTAAATAACCTGTCATTCAGTGGCTATTTCATGATGTACTGTAGGCCACTATTAATTTAAACCCCCCAAAAAATACTGTTTCAACTTTTTCTGTCCTCTTGCCTAATATCCTCCTTAGTAACATTTGAGTTCTACTCAGCCAACAGAAAGAAGGCAAAAGCTCGCAAAACAGGAGGAGGGCAACCATCACCTCTAACAGAGGCTGAGGAGCTGGTCCTGAGCCAAAATTCTGGACGACCAGTGGCTGAAGGCATCCTTGGGGGAGACACTCACTCCCCTAGACAAAAGTACCTATGTAAGTGTATGTGTACTGTATAATATGTGAGTGTATATGTTTGTGTGTGTGTCTATATATGTATATATATACATATGTATATATACATATGTGTATATATATATATATATATATATATATATATATATATATATATATATATACATATATATATATATATATATATATATATATATATACATACACACATATGTATATATATATATATATATACTGTCGCAAGGCTAGTTAATGTACCTGAACATTATTGCTGTGGAAGGACTTCCGATTAACCTAGTCTCCCTCATTGTCTGCTGGAGCAGTGATGGGTATTTGGGTGCCATCTATGCACCCTAAGACTTTGGAAAGCCCCGCAAAATAATAGCTAATTACTGATCTCAGTCTGAGGTTGCAGCAAAATGTCTCTAACATAATATTAAATATAATATAGAATATAGAATATAATTTTAGAATATTATCATTGACTTTAACTGATTTCTACATCAGTTACCCGCAATCCTGTGGAATTCCTCTTTTATGTTCCTAAGAGGTTTGTGCCCAGGGAACACCACCATTATGGGCAACAGGTGTTTGAGAGCTAGTGTCACCTTTCTGACAGCTCTACCCTCCGTGGCCTTTCCGATGCGTTATACATCACCAATATATATAAAAAGCTACCGTTCGCAAAAAAACGTAGCACGATGCACAACATGTGCTCTGATGAGAGCGCACATCTGCAGTGTGTCAGATTTGATATGTGTGGCCGGTAAATGATTGAGCCTAATGAAAAACGGTACCATTCAAACAGATATTCATTGGGGAATGACAGCACATCTAAATGGGGTCTAAAGATCCTCTCCCTGTGTAAGGGATTGCAAATTAATTCTGCCTCAATATCGATCGGATTTCCTACATACGGACAACCCATGTCTGTCTGAAAGCTTGCTTCAGGCTCGGCAGTAGGGAGGAGACAGGGTGAACTCAGGGTTTCTTAAAGAAAACCTGCCAGTGAGCAGGTTAGGTTCACAGAGTCAGCTAATAATATATGCTACTGTATTATATAAATGATATCCTCTATACTACTGACAGAATATGGAGGCAGAGTTAAAGGGGACATATTATGCAAAACTCACTTTTTCGTTGCTTTAGTATGTATATTTGCATATCAGGAGTGCCTCCCCACCCCTTAAGAATGATTTTCAACCACTAAGTCAATGTTTTGTAAACTGGCGGAGTCAGGAAATGTGCTTCTAGAAGAGCCATTTGGATTTCACCCGCAGTGTTACGTAACAGTCTGGGTGAAATCTGAGTGACCTGAATACTCCCACCCTCACGCTTGGTATCTCCTCCCATATTACGCCAGCTATTTGAACGAGGATCCGCCATTTTTTCACTTCACTTGTACGCTACAGCCTGACCGCTATCATGTACAACCCGAAAGCCAAGCACTCCTGCTCTGTCGTCGGATGCACAGATACTCATGTTTCCCTACATCGCCTCCCTACCAATGAGGATAACAAAGCGAAGTGGCTAGATTTTATTTTTCAGGGAAACGTCCCAGCTTCAGTGAGCAAAAGCATTTTTGTCTGTACCAATCACTTCACGCCGGACTGTTTCAGCAACCAGGGTCAGTACAAGGCTGGACTGGCAACGAGATTGTTTCTAAAAGATGGATCCATACCCACTGTCCGTGGCAACACCACAGATGAAGGAACTGTAAGTATTTAAAAAACAGTGTAACGTTAGTTTGTGTTACTTTGGCCGTTTAGCACATGAGCTAACGCTAACCGTCGATGTAAATATGAGGCTGAACTAACGTTACAGCGTTGGGCTTACTGGCCGTAGGATTCACGGTAATGTTAATGTTGCCAAACGTTAATTTGTCATATCAGCACTCTTTAAAACATGGCAGTGAATTGAGAAAATGAATTAGGATATTAAGATTTGATCGCTTCTAACCGGCCGGTGAACCTGCTCGGCCGTAGGTAGCTAGCCGGCATGTTCACGTCCGAGCAGTGGTTCACCGGCTAGTGCTAGCTAGCTCACCGTCCGCGAACAACTTGTTACTGCTACTGTTCCGACGTGAACACGCATGGGAGACCGTCTCCTCCACATGCTCACGGCCGAGCAGACGTATGAAATGGCCTGTTATTCACGGCCAGTGAGCTATGTTAATTAATTAGCATGCTGTGCGAAAGGACAGTGTGCTAGATGCCCAGGAGCACCTTGGCAGTCGAACGACTTCCTTTGTGTTGGTATACATGTAACTACGTGTGTAGTGTTAATGTTAGCTGCTGGCATGAGAGACCCGATCTGAGAGTACCAAAATGTTATCTGCAGTAAAGCAATTGCTACATTGTTTTGGAGCCGGAGACAAGGGTTACCTGCCACATGTCTGCTGTGCTACGATTAACGTTAGATATATGCAGGCACGGACACAGAAAAGTTGCTTCGCAAATGTCTATTGCTCACTTACTAGATGTAATGTTAAATGAGGGATTTGTATGGGTTTGCTCGGATTATGATTTGCCAGATTTTGCCTTATCAAATTGATTTTTTAATCATTATTTCTGTCTACATAACTTTGTTTCATGTAACATGAGAAAACAGACACATATTACTTCTTTTTGTGTTTAGCCAAGTACATCTGTACAGCAGCCTGTGGTGCATCATGTTGCTGCCAGACAGACCAACCAGTAACATGCACAGTTGGCACACAGCTTTCCATGAGAACTCTCCAGCCTCACTTCAGAAGCACAGGTTTGTGGAACAAAAGCATATGATGTAATGTTAGTCACTATGTTACTCTATTATGTAATTTTTGTTTTACTCCGTTATGAATATGGATTGGCTAATGAAAATTCTGTGAAAAATTTGTTTTTTTAATATATCTAAAAGATGTTTAAACCGTTTGAATTCATGTTTCTTTTTTTTTTTTTCCAGGAACACCAGCTTTCTGCAGGCTAGAAAAGGCGTTGACTAATAAGAGAATTCTGAAAGATGTGGAAAAGCTCAGCCCTCACTATCAGACCTCATCGCTGGAGGCATTTCACAGCGTCATTCTGCGGTTTGCACCCAAGAATGTTGTCTTCCCCTACCTTGTAATGTTATGCAGGTGAATAAAACATCACTATCTGCTTAGTTCATTATAGTTTAGTTTGCTTGCTATGATTTTTAAAGTACTATTTTTCCACCCAAGACTCTACCTGGCTGCCCTGCATTACAATGAAAATACTGGCCGACCACAGGCAACATCTACAAGTGGAGAGCTGCTGTACAGAGTCAACTTTCCCAAATCTAAACATGGAGAATGCACCGCAAAGCCTGTGAAAGCAGAGCCAACATTCCGTAAGTTTTACAATCTTTTATTTGAACCCCACAAATTAAAATAAACATGGACACACAGGCATAACACAAAATGTTGAAAATAAACACAAACAAATAAAATCTGAATTCTTTTTAGATGGTTTTAAAAATAAATAATAAATAAGGAGAATGTATAAATTCGGAGAAATAAGAAGAGACACTTTACAACACTGCAGCACAAGGCTTTTTGGTTCTAGTGCAATTTTCTTGTAAACATTAATTTTTGTTTATTGCACTGCAGACTACGTTGATGCGCTGTTGGACCTGATCTTTGAGAAGGTTTTCCAGGACCCTGCCCCATATGTGAACGAGGTGCTGAAACTTACAATCCCTGAAGACCTCTCGGCTCAGTATGACAGACCTGACAAGCTGGACGTTATAGCCAGTTACGTGTCAAGGTTCAACCAAGGACGGGTCTGAACCCAACATACTGTCCTTCTGCGTCAGGGAACTCTGCATGAATCCTCAGCACCACGCAGGCAGGCAGCACAACTCTAACTCCACCCCAGCTTCTGTAGGCTAGGTATCTATATTGGCTGGACACAATTCAATAGAAAGTCCGCACTGAATGTTCACATCCATGGCAACTGGCAAATTCAACTGTTCCACATCAGATATTTATTTTGTATGTCTACAAATGTTTCTTGCAATAAAACATCTTTACTAACTGTTCTGTGTGTTTCCATTGTTTGATATGTAGTTTTCATGTTACCAAGTAAAAAATAGTAAAGATAAATTATAAGCAATGTAAGATAGAGAAAGCAGTTATGTACTTTTCATCATAACACTTTTGCAATAAATTAATAGTATTTATGGGACTAAAAGTTTACTGCATTATTCCCCTCAGACGTAAAGGTCCATAGTCTGCCCGATAAATGTTCAGTGCATTCTGCAGTAAAAATATATTCAGGCAGACAGGTTCTAGGCCAGGATGGTCCACCATGCATGATGGTGGCTCAGGAAGCTGCTGTAGTCTTCGTGTAACCTAGAAATTATGAAAGGTAAGTGAGTGACAATGAATTACAGAAAAGAGACTGTAAAATGACAACCATGTTTGCCCAGTGTTCACACTTATTTGTGGTATTTCCATACAACAGATATTCTCGGGTTCTGTAGGCATTTGTTCACAATTGCCACAGGAACACCTGTTTTTAAGCAGAATTTGTATTATTCATTGGAAACTACATAGCCATTCAATCATGTTATGTTGTTTTTTTTTGTAATATTTATTTCAAGTTTATAAACTGTTGGAACCGGTTCAAAAACAATACTGCTGGTAGAGAGGTCATGGGAGGCAACTGTGGCTTATTGAAAACTAACTTACAGTTGTTGAAAATTGTGGCAGTAGCTATTTACAGGTCGTCACTGCAAATAAGAGCAGGTTCTCAATTGACTTACCTAGCTACATAAAGGTAAATTTAAATAAATAATATGGGGTTATGCTTTTCTCTAGTATGAGCGAGTGCTCAATTGCATCCGCGTTACTGCAACTGAACAGCAGTAAACGCCAGCCAAGGTTTGGCGAAGCTTTTTGATGTAAACACTCGAGGCAGGACAGGGGGGATGTGATCTGTAACAACACGGTCACTACGCCCATAAAACTTTCCTTAGTCTATGCAGTAATATAAAAGTAATGTCGAGGTAACAAACGTAACTACTAACCACTCAGAAACATCCATGTTCATTCTTGGCTGCTGACTTTCTTCTGGAGCCTCTTGCTGTTCTGGGTCGGACTCCGGCTCGAACATGTACGGTTGCACGCAGTCTGTTGTCCGGCGGCCATGTCTTCCAACTAACTCAGCCGTTGCCATGGTCACCCGATGCCGGCCTCCATCTTTGGGCGGCGCATGCAGTAGCTCATTAGCATTTAAAGGGAAAGGCACTCAAACCGGCCATCTGGAGCAGGGCTGTGAAGCTGGTGTTTCAAGAACTCTGCTGTGCTCAATCCTTCAGCTTTTTCAACCAAAGAATGTTACTAACATTCCATTTAGACATCAGGGAACCATGTCAGGAAGCAGAAATGAGCATAATATGTCCCCTTTAAGTCTGCATTTTATACTGTCATATAAGTCATTACTTTTTCAGATATAAAGTTTTCTGTATGCCACAGGGATCCATTCTTGGTCCAATTTTATTTTCTCTGTATTTGCTTCCCTTGGGTCACATTATTAGACAGTGTGATATTTCATTTCATTGTTACGCTGATTATACTCAGCTGTACTTGTCCTGCAAACCATCAGAATCAGCTAAATTATCTGCCCTGCATAATTGCTTAGCTGCGGTTAAGGATTGGATGACAGTGAATTTTCTCCAGCATAATGCTTCTAAAACAGAGGTCCTTATTATAACCCCTGAGGACTCTCACAGCCAAGTTTTGCCTGCTCTTGGCTCTTTAGCTCAACTCGTCATTCCCACTGTTAAGAGCCTTGGAGTTATTTTGGATCAGAACCTCACTCTGGAGTTCCATGTTAAAAGGCTAACCCAGTCATGCTTTTTTCATTTGAGAAACATCTCTAGGATCAGATCTTTTATTTCTTTTAATGATCTTAAAAAAGTGATTCATGCTTTTATAATGTCTCGTCTGGACTATTGTAATGCTGTTTTTACTTGCATGGGACAAAACTTGACTCAACGGCTTTGGGGTGTTCAAAATGCTGCAGCCAGACTTTTAACCCGAGCACAAAAACATGATCACATCTCACCTATTTTAGCTTCCCTTCATTGGTTACCTGTACATTTTAGAATTGATTTTAAAATTTTACTCGACTTTTAAGGCCCTGCATGGTTTGGCACCAAGCTACCTGGCTGAGGTTTTAATACGTTACTCACCAGCTCGTTGCTTGCGATCCTCTGACAAGGCCCTATTAGTTATTCCTTGCTCTAGGCTAAGGACCAGGGGTGACAGGGCTTTTGTTGTGAGAGCTCCAACCCTTTAAATCAGCTCTCAAAAGTTACTTTAATCGCATGGCCTTTGTTTAAATTGTTGACTCCTGATTGTGATTTTGCTTGATAATGGTTGTTTTGCTTGTTGATTGTTGCTACTTTTAATTGTTTTATGTGTGAAGCAGTTTGTAACAGTTATTTTGGAATTTGCTATATAAATAAAGTTATTATTATTATTATTAGTAGTAGTAGTAGTATTATTACTTTATGAATATAGCAGGGATGTTGTAAGGATAGATTAGCTGTTTGCCACAAATTCACAATGTAACACCACTGACACAATAAGTGCCTTCAAAAATACCATAGGAATTATAAAGCAATGAGAGTAAAGAAACAGTGTTACAATTGTATCATAAAGTTTCAGAAAGCAGTAAATGTGCTATAAACTGTAATAAATGAACCCATAAACTCACTACCCAGTACCATATACAGGAAGTAATGTCATTTAGAAACTTGATGTACTGGGCTGTGGTCAATTTTTGATCCATCCACACGGGGTGTCTGTATATCTCCACATCACAGAAGCAGCACAAAGGCAGATTGAGGAGGAGGAGGAGGTGGTGTGCATTGCAGGTCATTTGCTGAAGCCCAGGATTAGCCTGAGCGGAGCGGCTAGCCGCAGCTCAGATGAGGCTAATTAGATCTGTCTATCTGAACGCATCCATCTTCTGCTCATCCCTCCTCCCTCGCTTCCCCCTCTCCAAATAAATTGCTCTTTATTACTCTATCATTCAGGTTATTGCCGATGAAATAATGAGACACTCCTGGTCAGGTCCAGCGTAATTGATTTCTTTTTCTTTTTTTTGTCTTCTGTGTGTGTGCGTGTGTGTTCAAGGTATTGTTATTATTAGCTGGCCAGGGATTACTGAGGAGATTAGCTGGTGGGAACGATAGATGAAGAAACAAAAGCAAAACAAAGGTTGCCAAAAACACTGGCAACTTGTGCAAAAGGTGTTCAGCACAAATTTGTGCTGTCATCACTTAAAGTGTGGACAAAATGTGTCTCCTTAGTTGAATTATAAACTTCTCAAATATCAACATCCCTCTATTGATCCTCTTCCTCTTTCTTCCACTCTCTCTGTCTCACACACACACACACACACACACACACACTGAGATCACAGATGATACACGAGGGCTGAGGAGGAAGGAGGGGCCGCAGTATAAATGTTTCATTCCTCCTGAATGGCAGGTTAAGTGAGGATACGATAATACTGCCGACAGTAATGGCAACTTTAATTTCCTTTTTCTATTGTGGAGATTTATGTGGAGAAATTAAATTCCAGCAGCTCGCAGGCCTCAATAATCATTATACAGAGCAGAGAGTGAAAAGAAAAGGGAAACTGTTTTCATGGTCACAATATATAAAAGAAGCAGGTTAAGCACTAGGAAAAAAAGAATGTAATCTATGAGCGCTTAATAAACACAAAAGACATTATACAGATGTTCAAAAAAAAGGTCTCAGAGCACTGAGTAACACTGGTTCATAAAGGAGCTGAAGGCTATCATGTGCTCAAACAAGAGCGACCGAGTGTCGCTGAAACCAGCTCAATGATGTCTTTCTGCTGTCACCTCCAAATGAAACAAAACAGTCTCCCCTTTAAATACAGTAGCTTTAAAGTGAAACATTGCTGGACAACACACCTATTGAGTTAGCGGCCCATGGGCCATACTTTTGAAAGATTTTGGTTGTGTGTATCGTCATGCTGCAGCCTCTCTCCTGTTCTCTGCATGTTAGGGCTGACCTCCTTCTCATGGGCAGACACCCACACAGACACACAAACACAACAGAGTGAAACCAGACAACAGCAGGAAGGCCATGGTGCAGATGAAGGGAATATAACTTGACAACAACAATACTGTTACTGTAAATGAGTGCAATAACCAATACTTATCTATACACGTGTTCAGCATGTAGACAGCCATATTTCAATCGGTTCTGTCTGCAGTCCCTCATTCACCGTTGTTATGGTTTACAATCGGGGTTTTCAGAAAGCACAATGTGCTCGTGGGGCTAAGAGCAATTGTTAAACACAATGCTGATAAAGAGATAAGAGTGTGTTATAAGTTATTGTTAATGCCACTTGTTATGCCTCTGTGCATTGATTTTTTTTTTTTTTAATTCTGTTTCTGCATTATGTGATGCTCCTAGGTTAGACATATGAATGGAAATATAGATTTTTTTACTCCAAATGTGTAACAATAAACATTGCTACTTTTACCACATTATGTTGCTTTTGTTTAAAATTTTTAAAGTTTTCAATAGGTTGCTCACTGCTGAAAATGTCTGGCCCATCAACATTTTCCGGCTTTAAAATCCAGCTCAGAATAGCCTTGCTGTACAGCATCATCACAGTGATTGGTAACATATCAAACGTAATCTCTGGTTCATTTCCCTGTAGTACAGCCTCTACTCAGAGGCTTTGAAAGCTACATCTTGATTAAAATTTGAATAAAATTATGTATGTTTGAACAATTTTTGTTTACATTATGATCATGGAAGTGGGACCAGCAGTAATGCTATGCTTTCACTGTGATATATTGATAATCACAATAATTGATAATTATGACAGTTATTTTGTCAATGAACCTTGTGAGTTGACATGTAGCTGAAATTTGTAATGTTACCTTGGTGTTGTCACTAGATTTATATGAGTAGAAGAAATCTCCGCTAGCTGCTTTATTAATTTACACAATGTAAAATACCATAGGCTTGTGCTAATAACATTAGCATTGTGGGGAAAGTGTACAGCAAAAGGCAAGTGTTTTGTTTGTGAATCCTGCAAAAACCAGTGAAGCCGATTTGTGTACTTGTAATTAAAAATGTTGTGATTACGATATGTTTAACATGTGTTTTATGCAACCTGATCTCACAGAAATACGTGAAATGAGCACGACTTCTTAACACTGCATTCCGTGGTGGCAGCACGTAATGGGTTAAAATTACGTGCCGGTACCACGGAAACAATGCCAATGTAAAGTTAATTAGGATCCTTTGTCGTGGTGGGAACACAAATTCCCTGGTTCAACAACGTCACGTCAACGTCGTTTTCCTTAATGATATCTTTAACATTTTCGTAGACACACAAAAACACAAAAGTGTCCTTGATAACTAATAATAATAACTAATAACTAAATAAGTTTGTGTGTGTGTGTGTGTGTGTGTGTGTGTGTGTGTGTGTGTGTGCGCTTGTACCACGGCAATATAAACAGGATGAATACGGGATGATCAAACTGGACTTCACATTTCATATACCTCATTTAATCTCTGCACTTGTCACTTTCATATTATTTCATCAAACTGGACTTAAGTTTGTGCTATGCATTCAACTTCCACTGTTAAATAATTTAATTATTTATGCACATTGTTGCTCTTGTGACTGTCATATATTTCATACACTTTTTCTTTGTCCATAGCACAGACCATATTTCCTTTGTACAGTCAATATTTCATTACTATTATATCATTACTATAATATATCATTACTATTCCACTCTGTAAATAGATTTTAAAATTTCAATATAATTTTAATATTATTTTTGCTTATTTCACTATTGCTATTATTGGTTTACTTTTAAATGGTATTGTATTCTCTGAGGATGACTCATTTCAGTAACTATTTACAGTATAAAAGGGTCCCAAGGACAGAGGGATTTCGTATGCTGTAAAGCCCTGTGAGGCAAATTGTGATTTGTGATATTGGGCTTTATAAATAAAATTGACCGATTGATTGATTGATTGATTGATTAAAAAAGAAAAAACAGCAAACAAACAAAAAGAAATTCATTTCACTGGGGCCTTCAAAGTGCTCTGTGAAACTAGACCTGACATGGCTTGTGTCCAAAAAATGAAAAAAAAAAAAAAAAAACTGTCATAGAGCTAAACAAAATACATCATTGGAAAGGTCTCAACCTGGAGAGTAACATATGTCAGTAGGAAGATTCTGCATGGCTCCTGCTTTAAAATACTGACCTTTGAACCATGATCTCAGAGCAGCTAGTAAAGCCGAAAAATTACACTGCACCTAGATGAACTATGTTAAGAAAAAGTAAGGATATTGGTTAATTTCAGATATTTTAGCTCGTACTCTAGAAACAGTGTTTTTGAGATGGTAGTTCTTCCTGTTGTAGAGTTGTCAAATAGTGTCTTAAAAAAGTAAATCTACTGCATATCAAATATCTAGTTCAGCCGAACTATCATGATATTATTATTACTGAGAGGAAATTATAAAAGAGGAATATATTTGCCGTTTTAATATCAAGGACACTTTCGAGTTTCTGTATGTACAGAAATGTTAAAGATATCATTGAGGAAAATGATGCTATTATGACGGTGTGGTTATATGATGGCTTCTCATTCGGAATGAAATAAATCTGAATTAAATCATTTGGAATTAAAGTTTTTCTAGGTAGTTTACATGGGAAATATTCATTCCGAATGAGGGTTTACACGGGAGATCAGTTTAATCGCCTTTATTCGGGTCCGCACAAGGAAGGAAAGGAATCTGACTGGATAGGGGGTGGGGCGGATGTTATGTGCTTACATTTACTGGATGAAGACACTGTAGTCCCTCGTTCTGGATAACAAAATGCTTGACAACGCCATTCTTAGTGCCTTTTTTGGGCTTGTTTTGCTATATTCTTGAAGCAGCAGTACAACAACAACCTTGTTTTGCTAATGCTTTGTCTGCTGAAGAGGAGAAGGGAGGTAGAAGATCGGAGAAGGGAGATGGAAGACTGTGATTTGGTGAATGGAAACCGGTTAGTGTAATCTCTTGTTTTTAGAAGCTGCAATCTTGTCGCGCACGTATGTCATCACGCCAGAAGGGCAAGGAAATGAGCATGCACAGAAAGACCATAATGAACTTAAAGAGGAATGAGTGTATACAAGTCCGAGAAATTATTTTATTCGGAATTAGAAACTGAATATTCCAGCCCCTTACATTGGAATGAATTTTCAATCGCATTGGCCATTTTCATTCTGAATTAGGTGTTTACAAGATCAATTTTAAAAGAAATGAACTTTCATTCTGAATGAAAAGGGAATTAAACTGTCCATGTAAACGCACTCATTGTTGAACCAGGGCGTGTGTCCACCATGCCAAAGGATCCTAATTGACTTTATATTGTTATTGTTTCTGTGGTACCAAAATGTAAGTTTAACCCATTATGTGCTGCCACCACAGAATGCGGTGTTAAGAGGTCGTGGTCATTTCACATATTTCTGTGACATCAGGTTGGTTTTAGGTGTGTTTTAAATCTACTAAACCTTCACAAAACCCCACTGCCGACTAAATGTTTTGGAGGTGTTAATGCAGAGCAGCACAGACATACCACCGCACAAGTATCAATGCTCACAACGGCGTAGGCTCTGCATAGAGCTGATGCACAAGTGTAAAATCTGTCTGAACTGGTGAAGACTGTAATCACTGGGTTCAAAATCTGGGGCACGTTCAACCTCGAAATGGTATGCACCATTTTGCTACTGTTTCCAGGTTGAGCCATAGACATATATATATATATATATATATATATATATATATATATACATATATATATACATACACATATGTATATGTATATATATATATATATATATATATATATATGTGTGTGTGTGTGTGTGTGTGTGTGTGTGTGTGTGTAGATGCCACATTTACTGTATCCACCTTATTCCTGAGGGCACTACTGTAGAAATGATTATGTGTGCGACTTCCAGTGAGATAGCAGAAGTAGCAGAAGGTAATTAGTCCCATAGACTGTCAGTGGAAAGTCCCCGTAGCTACTCTTGGTGGCTAACCGCCAACGCTGGTTCTTTTCTTAGGTAATTTGCCTTCAGTTTAGCAAATACTGACTTATTTTTAAAAAATATTTAACTAATGTTAACTGAGCATTTTCTAACATGTCATTGAGGAGCTCTGGTACCTGTTGCACTGTCTGTGTCTGTAACAACTAACAACCAGTTTAAGCTAAATTTTTGTCTTCAGCAACTGTATGTCGATCATGTAACCAGAAGGAAAAGGGACTGTTCCTGTTGCCAAAGGTACCATTGATATGAGAAATAAAACCAAGAGTTTCACAAGACATAGCCAAAAGTTTTAAATCAGAATTTGCAGAGGAGAATGGCACCAAGACTAACACGTCCGTCAAGCTCAGAAACATACCTTGAAATATGTATTTAGTCATTAGGGCTGAGAATGTGTTAGTGATTTACCAAACTTCCTTTATATCATATAAAGAAATGAATGCCAAAAGTTATTTCTTTTACTACTGCTTTACATTATTTACTGAAGTCTGCTGCTAAATTCACCATCATGTTTTTCACTTTACACGGAGCTACAGTTAATACTGAATTATGTTAAATGTTTGGCAAATGTGTTAAAATCTCTTTAATCTGTAGTTAAATAGAATCTGTATATTTAGGCTATAACCACTGCTGAACACTCAATAAAGGGGTGTGTGTAAGACTCACTTGGACTGAAATGCTTACGTGGTGTAAAATAACTAATTGTCACGAGGGACTGTAAAAACTCTCATTTGTAAAGCATGAATTCAGCATATTTTCCATGGGTAAATACTTAGGGAAACATCCTTATATAACATTAATGTAATCTCATATGGATGCAGAGCTTATTAACTTGTTAGCGCGTCAGCTGGCTAACGCTGTCTGCTTATTAAGTCTTTCATGTCGTTTATTTGCTGCATTGGAGGTGAGGCTTAGCGAATGTGAAGCGTGACTTCTCACCATGGAACATCATCCAGTAGCTGCAATAGATAGCCAGCCCCTTGTGGCATAGCTTCTGCTAGCGGTCCTCCAGCAACCCCCGTGCAGCCAGGAGGCTGGGTGACTGTGTAGTACCAAGCCAAAGCCTACGGTTCATCACCAACCTGTTGTGATGAGATGTTTAGCAGCATGTCACCATTCATTCGCTGGCTGTTCAGGTGGTGTCCAGCAAATGACATGGGCTTTGTAATTGACAAACTTTCTGGGGAAAACCTGGTCTGATTCGGAGGGACAGCATTCTTCTCACTTTGGATGAAACTGCTCTCATCGCTAGAATCCTAGAAGTTTATTAGTGAATCAAAACCCTGACAACCCAGAGTTGAGACCAGGAATCAGAGTCGCAGTCTTGAACGTTTCAATGAGCTTCTAGTGCAGTTACCCACCTATAATGTTAGAAAAACGGTGACTGTCCCCCAACTACCTAAATTATTTAAATCTAAGAGTTGAACATAAAAACCTCATACAAAATTAAAACCTCGTCTGTGACAGAAAGACAAAACAGGAGAATTAAATGTCAACTGCTAAATATCAGGTCTCATTAATAATTTCACTAACACTGCTTTAGATGATATCAGATAATCATGTTGATTTACTCACTGAAACCTGGCTGTGTCACGATGAATATGTTAGTCTAAATAAATTCTCTCTGGGGATGGATACTGAGTTTGGTACTTTTATTATCCGACCGAATTCGGCCGGTAATCCCAAGTATCGATTCACATAAAATCAAACGGTACCACATTTCGGTGGAGGAGTGATGTTTTTCACTGCCTACCATGAATGCAGTATTGTACGCACGAGAGCATGATCCTGTCAGTGGCAACTATCAACAAAGCAGCATGGCTGAGAGAAAGGGGTCGAAGGTGTGGCTCTATATCTCAAAGTTTGAGGCAAGCTATGCTCGCTGTAAATATTTGTGACGCAAAATGCAAGGACAGCTACGGAAATACCTTAAACCTGAGGAAGCACCTGGTAAAGCACAAGGTTTTTTTTGAAAGGCTGACAACTGCACAGTATATGATAGCCTAAAAGTTAAAGCTACTTTTCCCGGTGTTAGCACACCTACAGTTAGCGGCTCGTCGTCATCTGCAGCCAGCATCGGGGCAGAAGAAGTGGGATTAACGTTCAATGATGATGACGGTGATTAAGCGGGGCATTAGCTACATCGGTTCCAGGTAATGAATATGCTTAGTGTTTAAGATGATTGGGCTTTGTTCTGGTCATTCTAACGTTAGCTTCGCATTTTAACTTGCCTTAGTTATCATTATCAGCTTGGTTCCTCATATTCTCTAACTTTAACATTACACTCCCCCACACACATTTTTCCCAGAGGGGAAAGAGGAGGAATAGGAGGTAGTAGGAGTGGGTTTATTTTATGCAATAAAAAGAACAGCTGCATAGTCAATTATATAGGCTACCTTTTGATAGTATGTTACAAACAGTGTTAGATGTTGTTTTATCCTGTTTGATATTGAGAAATAAATGTTAGTTTTCTAAATGAAATATCCTTATCACCACACATACATGCAAAAAAAGTACCGAAAACAGGTACCAATGTGTACCGGTACCGATTCCCAGGTACCGGGTATTGGTCAGTTTAAATGTGAAAGGTACCCATCCCTAATTCTCTTCTTTCAGTAGGGTGACCAGATGTCCCAAAAATTCGGGACAGTCCCGAAATCCAAGCAGTTGTCCTTTTTTTTTTTTTTTTTCCTACTTGTCTGCATTGGTCTTCATAGCTTAGCGCCACAAAAGGGTGCAAGCTTCTTGTGAAGATTGATGCACTGTTGATCTTGCAGTCAAGTATTTTATACCCATAATGTGTGGTTGTGACCGTCACCCACCCTCCCTGGAGACTAGCCTATCAGCCTTTATTGGAAAAGTTTCTTAATATGAGCCAGAGAGGGCCGTGAACCCAGTGTCAAGGGGAAAGTAAGGAACAAGCAAGGGGGAGGGGCAGGTGCTTAAGTCCTGAGTTATATAGTGACAGTGCATGCGGAGGAAAGGAGGGAAAACAAACAAACAAATAAACAAACAAACAAATAAACAAACAAACAAACAAAGGGATAAACAGGCAGTGTAGCTGATGTATTGTGGTCTTGAGGTGGTTGTGCTCCATGCAGATTATCAGAAATAAACATATACGTGTCTACTGTACTGTACTGAAAACAAAAACAAAAGAGAAGTCTATACTGAACACCAAAAATGTGAGAGTCTTGGTGGAGGGGGAAAGCCCGACTGTAGAGAAGAGAGAGTGCTTTGTGGAAGGTTTCAGAAGCAAGTGGGCCCCTTCGAAGTGATCCCATCGGTTTTGCGATGCGTCACGGGCTGAAGTAACGAACATGCATGCGTGAATTTGAACCCTCCCAATGTGTTTATGAAAACCAACACCAGGGTCCAGGGCCGGCCCTGCGGGGGAAGGGGGGCGGCCCGTCACCCCAAGACCACAGGAGCGCCCAGACCCCATGACCAGGGAGCCACAGAGGCGGCAGGCCACCCCGCAGGCCCCAGGACCCGGGGCGGCAACGGCCGGCCCCCCCAGAGAGCCAGAGACACACCCCAGACAGGCGGGACAGGAGGGCCCACCCATCCACCGCCCGACGCGGACCGCCCCCAACCCCCCCACCAACCACCACCCACCCCCCACCACCCGTTTGTTTACATCTATTGTTGCTTTAATTTGCAGCTATGCTTTTAGTGAAGCTGACATGTCATGACAGTCAAGCATATATTTTGATGGCTTCTCTACTATTAACCTTTGACAGCTGACCTCAATGATTTCCTCCTCAACAACATGTCTCTTAGACCTCATTCCCAAGTAGAAGTCTTACACCAGGACTTATCTTTAGTTAACACTTCTCTAGTAGACATGATCAGTGTGTCTTTATTAACAAGCTATGTGCCATAGTCCTTGAAGGTAGCTGTAATTAAACCTCTCCTAAAAAAGCCCACCCTAATCCAGAGGTGTTAGCCAACTATAGACCCATATCTAAATCTTCCCTTTCTTTCAAAGATCCTTGAAGAAGAAGTCACAAACCAGCTGTGTGACTTTCTCCATGACAATAATTTATTTAGGAATTTCAGTCAGGATTTGTTTGTGTACTTGTTTCATTATATCTTAGTGTGGCATTTTACATAATTGACCATCAAATTCTGCTATTTAGACTGGAACATTTAATTGGCCTCTAAGGTTAAATCCTATTTATCTGATCAATTTCAATTCATTCATGTTCATGAGGAATCATCTTTGCAAACTAATGTTTGTTTCAGAGTTCCACAAGGTCCTGTGCACAGACAAATTCTGTTCACTTTGTATATGCTTCCCTCAGGTAACATCATTAGAAATCACTGTAAACTTCCATTGTTATGTAGATGATACATAATTATATCTATCAATCAAGCCAGAAGAAACGGATCAATTAAATAAACTTCAAACATGCCTTAAAGTCATAAAAACTTGGATGAGCTCAAATTTCCCGATATTAAATTTAGACAAAACTGGGAGTTAATTTTCTTGGCCCCAAACCTCAGAAACTCTTTTTCTGAAGATATAGTTCCTCTGGATGGCATTACTCTGGCCTCTAGTACAATCGTAAGAATCCTCGGAGTAATATTTGATCAAGATTTGTCTTTTAAAACAAACTTTATGGTCTGCGATCTATCATCTGCATACTAGTGCAAAAAAAGTCTATCATATCTCAAAAAGATTTAGAAAAATTGGTCCATGCATTTGTTCCCTCTGGGCCAGATTACTGCAATTCCCGATTATGGTTGCTCTAATAAGTCTTTAAAACCTCTCCATCTGATCCAGAATGCAGTGGCACATGAACTGACAGGAACTAAGAAAAGAGATTTCTCCTGTTCCACCTCTTCTGTGGAATCATCTTCCTGTTTTGGTCCAGGAGGCACACATTATCTCCACATTTAAGACTTTCCTTTTTGATAAAGCTTAAAGTCAGGGCTGGCTCAGGCTTGCCTTGTACCAGCCCCTAGTTAGGCTGACATGGGCCTAGTCTGCTTCTGGACCTCTTATGATACACCAAGCTCCCTCTCTCCTTCTCCCTCTCTGTCCTCATTTTTTTTGAAAAATTGTTTTTTCTTCATTTGCTAACATTCACGTCCTCTTACTGCATATTGCTAACTCAGCTTTACTGCATGTCACTAACTCGGCTTTTTCTCCATGCCTTTTTGCTCCACTGTCTCGCAGGCTCCCTCAATTCGCAGTTATGCCTGGATCATGTGTGATGGTTACACTGCTGCTGTGGTTCCTTATCCGCTGTGAGGGTCCAAGGACAGAAAGATGTTGTATGCTACAAAGCCCTCTGAGGCAAATTGTGATTTGTGATATTGGGCTTTATAAATAAACTTACATTGAATTGAATTAATCGTATCAAAGTTGTACTCCTGTTATAAGCCATTTTAGCTGCAGCTTATTCTCCAGAGGACTGCATGCTTTGACTGAGTGATCCAGAGTGCAGCTTACTATAACCAGACGTGCTGATGCATGTTTTGCAAATCTACACATTTCCATAATCTATGACATTGATTACATTGATGAATCACCTCAGCCTTACTCCTTCGTGAACCTGATGATTTGTTTCTACAAGGTTTTGTCTGTGGATCGGTTGGTGGCTATTTGTCTGCAATGATTGGGTTTGTCTAATGAGTTACAATTTATGCTCCAAATTTCCCTGGGATATCAACAATAGTGAACCCTAAATAATGCAACTATAAATTAACTAAAAGTTTCCAGTGCCAGCTGGTCACCTTGCCACACCATGAACAAAACAAGACATAACCAGTTGTTGCCACTGCATAATCTGTGTGTGTATGTCCCCCTGTCAGCTAAAGCTGAGTCTGCTTGTGACATTTTCCACTCCGTTACGAGTAGACTGCAGACACAGCATCCTCAGGCCCTCCTTCTGATCTCTGGGGACTTCAGCCACGCCCGTCCATCCACCACCCTGACCACCTTCACCTAGTATGTTTCTTGCCACACCAGAGACAGTATAACACTGGATTTATTTTATGCCAACACCAAGGAGGCATACCACTCCCCCCTTCGCCCCTGCTCCCCAGGACATCTCACCACCTCCCACTCCTCCCCCCACCTCATCACCTCCACCCCCCAGCAGACAGCCCCCCTGCCCCAGCTTGTCCTTCACTACCAGGTGAGAGATCAGCTGAGGAAGATAAAGACGTGGAAGGCTGCAGGTCCACACGGCATCAGCTCCAGGCTCCTGAAGTCCTGCACAGACCAACTGTGTGGGGTAGCTGAAACCATCTTCAACCTGAGCCTGAGGCTGGGAAGAGTACCAGCAGGCGGCACTATTTTCAATGCAAAAGTATTTTTGGCCCACAACTTCCACATAACATGTTGCACATTTTGAAACGTTCTATCTCAGTGTTTCCTGAATTCAGCTGAATTGTGTGATGTAAGGCACGCCCACTTTTGCATTAAATTTCCATTTGCAAAATCGCAAACAATGAAAAACTTACTATTCTCTTTGTGTTAGGTAACGTTAACGGCGTTAGGCTGACCAAACGTCCTCTTTTGCCCGGACATGTCCACTTTTCACATCCTGTACGGGGCGCAAATATGTTTTTTTCGTAGGCAGAATCCGGGAAAATCATGAATATTAATGAGGCAATAGCCAGAGATTATCCAATCTTGTTGGTTAAGTCCCTGATCCAATCCAAAAAGGCCAAAATCCGCCGTCACGTGACTAGATGCCTCGCTCGTGCTTCCCTCAAGAGGAGGAAGAATCACCCATATTGTCATGTGTATTTATTATTAAACTAACGTTAGTCAAATGAATCTCTCTGATTCGCGTGTGTGTATTATTCATTAGAGTGACAATTTTTTCTACCCTTCTATCCATGATTGTGATGCAGAAGTTGGACTGTGTAGAGTGTGTTCTATATATATCCATGGTGTAGGCTACTAGTTGACTTCAGAGTCTGACCTGACATGATATTATTCAGTTTTGCAATGCTGATCTGATCACCTACCACAATTCAAATAGCCTAGGTCTAAGCCTAGCATATTAGAATAATTAGTCAATATATAAATAATTTCTACATAATGGAATTATAGCAATGCAAGTAATTAAAAATATATAAATAATTTCTACATAATGGAATTATAGTAATAGCAAGTAATTATTAAATATAAATAATTTCTACATAGTAAAATTATAGTAATTGCAAGTAATTATTCAATATATAAATAATTTTTACATAATGGATTTATAGTAATTGCAAGTAATTATTCAATATATAAATAATTTCTACATAATGGAATTATAGTAATGGCGTAATTAAGAAGAACGATGAACTATTTACAATGTAGGCCTATCAACACAGCCTAATGATCAAACAAAAGAGCAAACAAATAAATCACCATTTCTCTTTTATAGAAATATCCAAGATTACAAAGGCAAACGAATCAACATGTCTCATCTAGCCTCACAATTTCGTTACAGCTGTTTGGTGCGTGAAGGCGAAGTTGGACATAGATTCTGGCGGCAGACTGGCTGTAGAGAACATATGAATGATGGTATGATGACGTAGCTCTGGCTGGGGTGCGAGTTTGACTGACAGGCTGCCTGTCTAATCCTGGCAGTCGAGGGCGGGACTATTGTTAATTTTTCCTGGATTCCGCCTAAGAAAAACATATTCGCGTCCGGGGCATCCAGAGCGTCCATTTTTTTTTTTTTTTTTATAAACCGATAATGTCCGGTTTTCCGTGTGTTTGTGTGTGTGTGTTAGAGTGCGGCACGGGCCGCATATTTCTGTTCAAACCCGAACCGAGCCCGACATTATTTAATGACCAAAGCACTGAGTTTGTGCCACACAGTTGTTATGGTTACATGCTCTTAACCCTATGGGTCCGAACAACGCATAGTGGTCCAAATTCACACCTGTTCTTCTCTGTGGATTTTCTCAGCGACCGTCCGTCATAGCGAGAAGCCACATGTATTACGTGAAACAGCAGAATCATAGCTTTCCGACAAGACCAAGCACTTGTCGGTAGTCCAGTGTTTTCACAGCGAAAAAAAAAAAAAATTATACTAAAATTATGTATAACAGAGCTTTCATACAGCTCTGCACACACATTACTCTTGGATGGATTACTCGCAAATGCAGCATCGCACAGAAATACCATGCATATCACATGAAAGTGCAGGAGCAGAGCTTTCCAATGATACCACAAACATCATTGTGCTGTCATCATGCTGTAAATACAGATTGTCTACAAAATAAAAAATTGACGAATTTCTTCACAATCCATTATACAGATCTTGTTATCAGTCACTTCATATAGTGAGGAATATCGTATCTTAACACGTCTTAGGCTTGCGTGTGTTTCTCCCTGTTTATCCACATTTATAGTCCGGCTTTCAAGATGCAAATATCTCCATATTGTCCAGTTGACACTCCATCAAACTTTGTATGACAAGACCAGCCACTTCACCTTTGCGCACCCAAACAACTGAGGCCTAATTATGCATGCCTGACAGGGCCGTAGTCACCATATACATTGAGGGGGACATGTGTGTCCCCCCAATGCCCAATAAGCCCCCCAGTATATAACTGAAACTGAAAAACAACAACAAACTTTGTTTACTGCAAATAAAGGCAAATATTATCTTGGAGGACATCACTGCACTTGGTTGACTATTTTTCTATTATCTTAATGTAAATTTTGCATCTTTCTTTCAGATAAAACAATGAGTCAATGGAATTTCTTGCAATAATGAAAAAATACTGGCAATCATTTTCCACCTGGCACAAACCACATGTTTTGGACAGCTGTGAAGTGACAGAATGTCCCACCATCATGGTTCTTATATTGCCAGATTCCAGAGAGTCTCCCCTCTTCATATATGGCAGAATATGTCTTTTTCCAACTTGCTATGGTGATATACATGTAAACATGTAAGAATTTAGTCACACATATTTGTTTTTTTCATTGATATAAATTAATATAAAATACAGGCACATAGTAGAACATAAAATAAAAAATACAAGATATAGCATGTGTATGTAGCCTTTATAATGACTGTGATGTGAGCTTAAAAGTAAAGGCAGTAAAAATACCCCAAAAACACCTAAGGTCCATATTAACAGACTGGGCATGCGCCGTGGGTGCTCATCAGAGAGTGAGACCTTCGTGTTTGAGACGGGAGCGGGAGGCGGGAGGTCTGATGCTTCCAGCGAGAGGAGAGGGAGACATAAAATAAAATAATATAAAATAGGAAAAACCTGTCTCACTCTTTTATTTTATTTTCAGCATTTAATCAAGGCAGAGGCAGGCGGCTGGAGCTCTGAGACTTCCAGCGTGAGGAGAGGTAGAAACAAACAGCCAATGTGTGTCTGTGTGTGTTATGTTCAGGTGTTGTCACATAAATAACAGTGCCCAAGCAATAAACAGGACAGACAATAGGATTTTATTTATTTTTACACTACATTTTTACTGAAAGCTGACCGAATCTGACCCCAGCCCGAGTACAAATATATAGCTATAGCAAGTTGGGCCAGTTTGGTCAAAAATGTAGCTCTACATTTTTGACCAAACCCGGCCTGACCCGTTGGGTACCGTGTGTGTATGTGTCCCCTATAGAGGCCTATCTGAATTTCTGTCTTTGAGAGATATTATTTTGTAATATAACTGAATTTTCTATCCATACATATAAATTTTAAATATATTAAAATTTGAGTAAACTGCAAGTATCATTTAAGTAGGCTATGTCGTGGCCGGCCGAGTGTCCTCTTTTTTGGAAATCAAAATATGGTCACCCTAGGTAACGGCCCACAAACCTCACCGCACTTTAGGGACTGTTCTTTACTTACGGAGGGACTGTTCTTTACTTGTCAGGGGAGGAGGGTGGCTAGTTGATTTTTATTTTATTTTTTTATTTTATTTTGATACCCCTATGTTAATCACTTATTGAAGCTGTTTTGTAAGTATAAGTCAATAAGTAATTTATTCCTTTGAAATGTCAGTGGTGTATTATAGAAAAGTGATTTATCTTTTTATAAATGACAAAAGGCACATCTGCCTCATTCTTGCTGTGGTATCGTGACACTACTCAGAACACTGTGATACTTTCACTGGTATCGTACCATGGGGGGTGGGGCAGGGGGTGCCGAGGGATGGTTCACCCAGGGCATAAAACTAGCTAGGACTGCCTCTGGCACTGATATTTTTACCATACCATCTTTACCTATGGAAGCCCATTTTCGCCAGTAATGGAAAATAAATCGCCATTGCTAATCAAAATTGTGAGATAAAAAGTCAAAATTATGAATGTAGCCTAGTTTTAAAATTAATTTGTGGCATGTTTGTCTTGTAACGTGTGTGGCATCACGGTGGAGGATGAGATGATTCACTGTTTCAAGGCAGGACAACTAGTACACTGTGGTGTAGTAAATAGTAAATAGTGGTGATTTACAAAAACACCAAAAACTATTTTTACTGTTAAAGTAAAGTTTATTACTGTAAATAATACAGTACTTTATTTGTAATACTATATAGAAAATATACATTTTTACTGTAAAGAAAAGTTTACATAAATATTTCTGCTGTTTAAATAAAAATAAAAAAATACAGTGTTTGTATTTTCAAATTTGGCTGAGATTTGTTTTTTCTTTCTTTATTGAAAGCCTCCTTCAAATGGTAGCCTGCCCCTATTTGTAGCCTGGTCCCAATTTTTTGTTAATAGTAGCCCTGGCTACTATTTGAGGAAATACAATACGTATGAAACATACAGTCACTGGCCACTCTGTTTACACCTGTGTAATCTAATGCAATCCAGTAGAACAACTATACCATGATTTTTCCCTGAAGCTTATAAATTTTAGGTCATTGTTGACATCGTCTAGAAAGTGGTGATTCGACTTTGTTTATTATTGAGGTCATAGTGAATGGTGGTGGTGTACAGGGGTAGCCTCCTAATTTTCTCTAATTGAGGGGGACAAAATATTAGGAACACTTTTAATAGGGATGCACCGACATGAAAATTTGGGGCCTAAGCCGAAGCCCAATAATATTAAACGCTTGGCCGAATACCGAGTACCGAATACCGAATATCGTTGTTTAGTTTTTTATTAGTTTTTGCAGATGAATAACCTCCTGATTAGTGTTGTCACGGTACCAAAATTGGGACCTACTGTATGATACCAACGAAAATATGAGTAGTATCACAATACCACAGTGAAAATGAGGCAGATGTGCCTTTTGTCATTTATAAAAAAAAAATAAATCACTTTTCTATTATACATCAATGATCTTTCAATGGAATAAATTACTTATTGACTTATTCATACTTCAAAAACAGCATCAATAAGTGATTAACATAGGGGGGATCAAAATAAAATAAATAAATAAAATAAGAATCAACCAGCCACCCTCCTCCCCTGACAAGTCCCTCCATAAGTAAAGAACAGTCCCTAAAGTGCGGTGAGGTTTGTGGGTCGTTACCTGCCACAGAGACAGAAATAAGAACGTCTCATTTCGCCTCTGACACGCCACATACCTGTGTTCGGCTGGCTCGGCTGTTCAGGTACTACTGGGCAGTCATGATGCCAAGAAGAGGATATTACTGGAGCCGACTTCTCGTCGCCGGTAAGCCGATGGCCACCATATTTGACAGGAATACATTACTGTTTGTGTCTGTGACCCCCGTTCAAACGGTGGGATTCGCCTATCGTTTCTGCTAGTGGTTGAAATCTGTAGTCACACAGCGTGCCGAATGATTTAAGCCTATTTTGCTTGCTCAAAACTACGTTTGGTCGCAAGCGTGATGACGGACGGATCGCCACACTGCCGACATTTTACTCCGCCCATCATGGCATGCTGTTTGATTGCGTTATCAAAACACGCCATTATTATTCGGCCTTGCTTTTAACTTATTCCACTGAATACTGAATGTGTGTTTTTTTGCAATATTCGGCCTTATATATTCGGTTACCGAATATTCGGTGCATCCCTAACTTTTAACTATATTGCACTCCAGTACACCAACACCACCCACTATGACCTCAATAATAGAATAATCACCTTTGTGACACACTGCTCTTTTTTATGAAGGGACTTGTCAGGGGAGGAGGGTGGCTGGTTGATTTTTATTTTATTTTGATCCCCCCTATGTTAATCAATTGAAGTATGAATAAGTCAATAAGTAATTTATTCCATTGAAATATCAGAGCACCGACGGATGGTTCGCCCAGGGTGTGAAACTAGCCAGGACCGCCTCTGATAATTATGAATGTAGCCTAGTTTTAGAATCAATTTGTGCATGTTGTCTTGTAAGGTGTGTGGCATCATGGTGGCTGCAGATGGGACAGAGGATGAGATGATTCACTGTTTCAAGGCAGGACAACTAGTACACTGTGGTGTAGTAAATAGTAAATAGTGGTGATTTACAGAAACACCAAAAACTATTTTTACTGTTAAAGTAAAGTTTGTTACTGTAAATAATAGAGTACTTTATTTGTAATACTATATAGAAAATATACATTTTTACTGTGAAGAAAAGTTTACATAAATATTTCTGCTGTTTAAATTAAAAAAAAATACAGAATTGTATTTTCAAATTTGGCTGAGATTTTTTTTTCTTTTATTAAAAGTCTCCTTCCAATAGTAGCCTGCCCCTATTTTTATTTTGACTTCTCATTTTGGCATGATTTCCACATGTTGTATTTTAACGTACTAGTCCAAGGGATTTCATCCAATTGATTTCAATTTTATTTTACAGATCATCCAGACACCATGCTGATCAAAGGTTATTAAAAGCTTTTCTCTATGTAAAGGGCCGTGGCCGCTATTGCGCCTCCCTCGCCACCAAATACATGTGGCTTTTTGATGGCTTCAGAGACCTTATCTCCTCATGAAAATTGATACACAGGTTAAGAATGGTGAGCTCTTGCATCTGATAGGGGCATCGCCCATGGGGGGGAACAGCGCCCCCTTGAAATTTTCAAAAAAAACCTCCCCATAGGGTTTTTTTGGAGTTGGAACATGAAAATTGGTACACATGTGTTTGTTGTCCAGATGCACATAAAAGTCTCTGGCACCAATGGTCTACTCCAAACAGGAAGTTAACCATTTTGATTTTGACTTGTCATTTTGGTGTGATTTCCACATGTTGTATTTTAACGAGCTCGTCCTAGGGATTTCATCCAATTGACTTCAGTTTTTTTACAGATCATCCAGAGACCATGCTGATCAAAAGTTGTGCTCTGCATGTCTGTAAGTCAAGGGGCGTGGCTGCTATGGCGCTGCCATTTTTGATCCATCGTCATGCATATTCAAGCATCTCTCTCTCCCACATAATTCATCCAAATTGCTTCAAAATTTCTGTACACGATAAGCACGTAGGCAATCTTGCTCATGCTGTCCCCTTGTGGAAACAGGAAATGCCGTCCTTTACACTGACAAACACCAACCTCAAGCTCCTGACCCAGTCAACGACATTTTGTGGCCACATGACAATCAAGTTGATGAATCTCAACAGTGACGCACACAGCGGCGGCAACGACTTTTCTGCCTTCGCAACTTGGTATAAATCCTTCATGCATTGTCCGATTTGCTTGAAAATTCATAAATTTCACACATTTTTTCGCTCCTGCCAGGTTTTTTTCTCCCTTCTCGCTTTGGCGCCACAGCCCCCACGTACCTAGGGCCCCCATGGTTGCATGGGGGAGCGAGGGCCCGATCACAGCGGCTTGCAGCTTTAATTATTATCATTATTATTATTATTATTATTATTATTATTATTATTATCATTGGTGGGAAATTATAACAGAGGAATATATTTGCAAGAACACTTTCGTGTTTTTGTGTGTATACAGGACGTTATTGAATCAGGGAATCTGTGTATAGATCCTAATTGGCATTGTTTCCATGATACCAGCTTGTAATTTCAACCCATTTTGTGCTGCCACCACGGAATGCGGTGTAAGAGGTCGTGGTCATTTCACGTATTTCGGTGAGATCAGGTTGTTTTTTGGCCCAGTGTATAAAATGATTTTTATTTGTTTCTTTGGTTGTTGTTTTTTTTTTTTCTTTTCTTTTTTACTGTAGATAGTTCCTAAAATGAGTTATCCTCAGATAATACAATACTACTACAAAGTAAACCAATAATAACAATAATGAAATAAGCAAAAAATAATATTAAAATTAGATTGAAATTTTAAAATTTATTTATAGAGTGGAATGGATAATTTAGAGGGAACTGCCCATTGGTCTGACATCCCCTTGTTCCGACCATATTACACCCATTGTTCCGAAGTCCGTTCCAAAATCATCATAATGCCCTGTGGTTAAGGTCTGGTTAGGTTTAGGCACAAAAACCATTTGGTTAGGGTCAGGAAAATAACATGTTGTGGGTTAAAATGAAAAAGAAAGTGACAAACACATAAGCCGTGAGCCTGCTCCACCTCAAGCCTTTCCCAGCTGACCCAGAGCCGGTCGCGGCGCACCATACGCACACTGCGATTTTATTGATGCCACACAATTATTTTCAATGTCCTGACTATAACACCAACTATTATAATCCCATGTGAAACAGAGCTCAAGCTTTTCACTTAGAACACTGGTGCTAGGAAGAGCATCGTGATTTCCATCAGTCTTCATCAATGCTGCTCCTGTTGTCAGAACTACTGCTGCTTTCATCACCTAGTGTAGAAAAAAGAAATCACTGTATAAGAGTGCAGACATTTTTATCTACATTATACACATGCTGTGGCCATGCTGCTCTCTCCGGTTTTACGCCAGGCTCGGCTCCTTTCAAAGACTCCTTGCGAGGCACTCCTCCAGGGTTTTTTCTGACCTAATATTGTGGAGTTTTGCACAGCGGCCACTGGATCTTTGCTCTCAAACCACAAAAAAATGTGATGGCACAACAGTCTCCTTCAGTACATTATTCTATGCTGTTTTTTGATTCTCACATTGGCTAGTCATCCTGTTTAATTTGTCTTCTGATTAAATCAAAACCGTTAAAATAAGTTGTAGGAAGCCTCTGCAAGTAATTGGTTGCTGGCAGACACTCTGTGCTGCAATAAAATGGTTAATCAGCAGTGCCGTGCACTGTAGAGCCGATGGTTCTGCTGGCCTGAATGGAATATAATGTCTACTGTTGTGTACAGCATTTATAGACTGAGCTGAGTAGTGATGCGTGGGTCGACTCGTAACCCACGGGACCAGCTGGTGTGGGTTGGTCAGCAGTGATCGTCTGTTAAATCACTCTGTAAATGATATTTTGACATTATTATTATAATCTATTAATCTATAATCTATTTCTGTCATGGCATCTGAAGGTACTGATGCGTTGAGCAGGTGACAGTCCGTGGCCATTTTCAAAACACACTTGTGTCACGCACTCTAAAAGAAACTTGTTGAAACTTTAAACAATAATTATTGTACAAAACGGGGGAAACAAACGTTGACAAAAATGGTTCCATAATTCATATTAAATTCAAAAGATAACGAAAAAACAGCTGTAAGTTAGAGGGAATAGTGATAAAGTGGTAAAACCTGGCATTGATCCACAGCCTCAGACGGATGTGCTCAAGCTTGCCGTGCGCACAAGCTCCGTTGGTAGGCGATACTATATTTTTACATTTTTAACAATGCAATTTAAAAGATTTGATTTTTATTGATAACCTACATTTACCAACAACAAAAAGACTACATTTAGCACCACAAAAATATGTAAAATAATAATGATGATAATAATAATAATAATTCTAAAATTTAAAAATAAGTAAATAAAAAAACGAATATCGAATACCAAATTTTCATAACAAATACCTACCCATAGAAACGAATATTCGAATATTTGGGTACAGCCCTAACATTATTACTACTGTTTTTTCTTTTTTAATAAGATTATCTATTTGGCCTGTTGCTTTAGGACAGCATAAAGTGGGGAAGTAGAGAATGGGGAATGACATGGGCCGCAGGCTGGGATTGAGCCCGCGACCGCTGCGGCGAGGTGGTGCCTCTGTGCATAGGGTCTGTGCATGCTGCGTACAGACTACACTCCTGACCAGGTGATGAAACAAGCAGCAATAGGGGCGTCGGTAGCTTAGTGGATAGTGCTGACGTGGTGTAGGAGTGTAGTCTTCATCACTATCCCCACTGTCAAGACAGCTGTCGTTACTTTCGACTGGTGGAACCCTGGTTTGAAGTCCACCGGGTCACTTCCCATAGAACGTTGATGCATTCATTTTGTTCTGTGTTGTGGAAAAGTACAAAAAATGCATTTATACCAGCATGTTACTTTTATAATGTTTATAGAAATTACCTAGAATGGCATTCCCAAAGAAAATGCATGTGAGTGCAGAAAACCACCTAAATGCAGCATTATTTCTGTGCTGCCATTATGCTGAATGTGGCGAATTCGTGAGTTGTGACAAACATACATCTTCAAAGTCTATTCCAATATGTCAGCTGTAGAAGCAAACAGTAAGCTGGTACATATTGTTACTTTAGCACAACTTACCTCATATTGAACAATTTCTCCAAATTTGCAGCCTCCACACGCAACGGTTGTTAGCCAAAGTGTTTAGCTTCCATGAACGGGATGTAGTTGTCACTCAGACCGGTCCAACAAAAACCAGTGCTTGCAAAAGAAAAAAACTTGGCTTCCGGAGAGATGAAAATATTGAAAGTGTATGAAAGGCCCGTTTATCCGTTTTTTTTTTTCATTTTCCATTTAAACCGAAAATCGGAAATCAGAAAACGAGTCGTTATCCGTTTTTTTTCATTTTGGCTCTGGAAACACATATTGAAAAAACAAGTAATTATTTTGTTTTTCATATTGGTTTTATTTTGAAAAACAATGACCGAATGATACACGGATTCTATTGGCTCAAATGAGACAATCAAAGATAACTGGTTGCCATTTTGGCACCCTAGAACCTGCAATACATACATGCATCATGAGCTATGATAGAGACAGTGGAAATATTGTACAGCTGTCTGTATATGTCAATGTAATAATATGTTACTGGATTTGATTGTCTACACCTTTGGCAATGTATCTACACCATTTTTGTTGGAATATAATTGCTGTGTGGATAATAATAAGTCATTTTTGGTGAGTTATAAACTTAATATCATGTTTGGTTGTTGTTCTGTGTGACAAAAGCACCACAGAATCAGTCTTATCACGAGAATCAGCTTTCAGCTTTTATAAACATAGCAGCTGTGCAAAAAGCAAAAATGTGTACAGTTCAGTTCAGTTCAGTTCATTTATTGGTCTCCTTACAGAAATTTGACTTTGAGCTGGGGGTCAGCATACACATACATACAATCAACATATAGTTACCAACATAAAAATACACATAATTACAATTACAACACATAGTCACCCAGTTAGCCTCAGTGCATCAAATACATAATATACACATCAGACACACTCCTCATTAATCAATTTGATTGACAATGGAATAAACGAGTTCTTGAACCTGTTATACCTGCAACGTGGTACTCTGTACCTTCTTCCCAAATGCAATAACTCATATTCAGGATTCAGTACATGGTCAGGATCAGACACAATTTTACAAGCTTGTCTTATCACTGATAGTTGAAAAAATGGCTTGAGGAGTGATCAGGGTGTGGACATACCCATTATCTTCCCTGCCATATTAATCAGTCTAGCAATTTGGGATTTAAATTTCACAGTCATGTTTCCAAACTAGCTGCACATACCATATCTTAACACAGACAGAATACTAGCATTGTAAAAAAAAACCATCATGTTTCTATTGACCCCAAACAGTCTTAATCTCTGTAGGAATTGCAGGCGCTGATGTATCTTTGCACAGACATTTTGCACATGTGAGTGCCAGCTCCTATCCCTATCAATCTGCACTCCTAGATATTTATAGGGGACGACTTGCTGAATTGTTTGGTTATGTATAGAGATTGCAGTGTGGTCTGTGTGGTGTGGTGTAACTTACAGTGCGACAGCCCACGGGCCAGAGTGTGCCATAAATCTCATCGGATTTATGAGAGTTTAACAGTGATCAAGTGAATCAATCAATCAATCAATCAAACTTTATTTATACAGCACTTTTCGTACAAAAATAAATAATGCAACACAAAGTGCTTCACACAATAAAATCAAACACACACACACACACACACACACACACACACACACACACATACATATAAATTCAGAGAGACTGTAATTGCAAGGACTAAAATTATAACAGGGTTGTTGAACTAAGGAAACGGAGGAACTGAGGAAACGGGGGAACTGAGGAAATGCTATCATGAGTGGGGAAACACCAGAGGCAGGATAGAAACTTAAAATAGAAAACAATTTTAGATCTGTCAATAAATATGTTAAAATAAATAAATAAGTGATGGAATAGCAGAAAATGCCAGCTAAGAGCACAGATTAACAAAAATAAATGAATAAATACACAATAATCATGACTAAAAAAATAAATAAATAAATATAAAATAATGAATTAATAATAATAATCATCATCATCATCATCATAAAATAAAATTTAAGACATTTCAATTAAAAGCCAGGCTAAAAAGGTGAGCTTGAGTTTGCTTTTAAAACCAAAACAAGACCAGAAGGAAGAGCATTACAGTAGTCAATTCTGCAGACAATAAAAGCATGCATTAGTGTCTCTGTGTTGGCTTGGGAGAGAAACACTCGTACTCTGGCAGTGTTCTTAAGGTGGTAAGGTTAAGTTTTGGTTGAACTTCTAACATGTGTTTCAAAATTAAGATTGGAATCAAAGATAACCTGTTGACAGGGTTTTAGTGCCAGTTTAACAGTTTTGTGTTGAGTTTATCTCTCTGAGCTTCAGGACCAATAACTAAGACCTCTGTTTTGTCCTGGTTGAGTTGAAGAAGACTGTATCAAAGGCTGCAGTGAGATCAAGTTTTTTCATGTCCATGTTTGACCTCAGGTTATTGACAACTCTTATCTGTGCTGTGATTAGCTCAAAAGCCAGACTGGTATTTTTCAGAAATATTATAGGACAGTGGTTCCCAAACTGGGGGGCGCGCCCCCTAGGGGGGGCGCGGGGGTATTGCAAGGGGGGCGCGGCAAGGCTACGGCTAAATGAATGACTAGTTAGTACAATGCTAGCATAACAGCATGGACAAGTTTGTGACAGCGCTCCCAGCTAAACGCAAACCAGATGATGAATCTTCACCAAATGTACCAACTTCCAAAGCAAAGACAAGAAAATATGACGAGGCATATCTCGCACTCGGCTTCACCAGCACAACAGTGGGTAAGGAGGAGAGACCACAGTGTGTTGTGTGTCTAAAAATACTAGCTTGCGACAGTCTGAAGCCGAACAAATTAAAACGCCACTTGGAGACAACACATCCTGAGCACAAAGACAAGCCGGTGGAGTTCTTCAGAAAAAAACTCACACTGTCGTGCACAGCAGAGTCGCTACTAAAGCAGCATCCCTGCCTGCAAATGCTCAGCTCGCCTCCTACAAAGTTGCCTACAGAGTTGCTCAGTGTAAAAAGCCACACACCATAGCCGAGGAATTAATACTTCCCTCTGCGATCGACATGGTCTCAACTATGATCGACGATGCCACTGCCAGCAAGCTAAAGGCCATTCCTCTCTCAAACAATACTATCGCAAGGCGTATTTATGATATGTCAAAGACATAGAAGAGCAGCTAAATGACAAGATACGGGACCGACGCTTTGCTCTGCAGATGGATGAGGCGACTGACAGTATAAAGACTGCTTATTGATAACATACGTCAGATTCATTGATGCCGATGATTTGAGGGAGGATTTGCTTTTCTGCAAACAAGTGACGAGCAGCCACTGCAGACGAACTGTTTAAAATAATTGACACTTACTTGAAAGAGGCCGATCTGAAATGGGAGGACTGTATGGGGATCTGCACAGACGGGGCTCAGGCCATGGCTGGGAGAAGAAGGGGGCTGCAAGCGCTCATCAAGCGCGTCTCCCCTAATGTGCAGTGGACACACTGCATGATACACCGAGAGGCGCTGGCGTCTAAACAGCTGAGTCCCGACCTGCACGATGTTATGACGGATGTCATCACTACAGTGAACTACATTAAAACACGACCTGTCAAAGCACGTATTTCTCTGCACTGTGTGAGGAAATGGGCTCCGACCACACAGCTGTTCTGTTTCACAGCGAGTCCCGATGGCTGTCACGTGGGAAGGTCTTATCCAGGGTCTTTGAACTGCGGGATGAGATCCGCATCTTTTTGGAGGAGGAGGAAAATGAACTTGCCCACAAGTTTAACGACAACAAGTTCCTCATGAAACTTGTGTACCTCAGTGACATGTTTCAGAAACTCAATGAGCTAAATCTGCAGATGCAGGGCAGCAACACACACCTTCCACATCTGGCAGATAAAATCACATCATTCACAAGAAAGCTTGAGATGTGGGAGCAGCGAGTTACAGAGGGAAATATAGACTCGTTTGAGAACCTGAAGTCATTCATTGAGGTCAACAAGCTGCAGAACACAGTGATCCCATGCATGAAAGCTCACATCTCTGCTCTCCAAAAGCATTTCCAGAGGTACTTCCCAGCGCAGGATCCTACACAATATGACTGGATCCGAGACCCCTTCAGTGCAACACCACCTGCCGAATTCAGCACTACAGAGAATGAACAGTTCATTGATGTCACCTCTGATTCAACAATGAGGCTGGAGTTTAAGTCTAAGACACTGGCTGCATTTTGGATTGGAGTGAGAAAGATTTCCCACTGCTAGGTAAAAGAGCTCTGGCCACACTCCTTCCATTTGCCACGTCTTACTTATGCGAGATAGGTTTTTCTGCTGTGGCCTCCATCAAGACTAAATACAGATCAAAGCTGGACATTGAAAATGAACTAAGAGTAGCAGTCTCACAGCTACAGCCCCGATTTGAGAAGATCTGCAGCACGAAGCAAGCCCACACCAGTCACTGAAAAGATGTGGACATTAAAGGTGCAGTTTTTGCAGAGTTAAATGTTCAGGATTTTGTTATTGTCTTCAGGGAGCTGGTAAAGTGTAAAATGTCACTTTCATGCAGGAATGGAGTTTATAAGAAGATGTGTTGAAAGCCATGAACACCATTACATGGTAAAATTGTATGATACATGATGCAGTGTCACTTTTAATAATTGTAAAGGTGATTTGTCATTTTTTTTTATTAGTTTTGTTCAGGAAGAAGTTGCCGTTTTGTATGACTTACAATGTTAAGTAAAGTCCAGTGGAGTTTAGAAACAAAGGATTTGTGTGTTTGTGTCAGTGTGGGGGGGCTCGAAAATATTCTTATCTTCAGAAAGGGGGGCCCTGCAGAAAAAGTTTGGGAACCACTGTTATAGGAGATCATAAAATCATGTAACTGATTAAAAACAAGCTTTTCTAAAATAAAAGATTGGACACTGGTCTGTAGTTGCTAAGTACTGAGGCATCTAAGTTATTTCATTTCAGAAGAGGCTTAACCATGGCAGTTTTAAAACCAGTGGGGAAGACACCCATCTGAAGTGAATAATTTACAGTGTTAAGAACATCTTCATCTTAAAAGCTATAAACTGTTTTAAAAAAAGGATGTGGGAATGGGGTCTGAAAGGCAGGTTGCTGGTTTTAGTTGAGAGATTACTTTCCCAAGCATTTCAGCATCAACCAGGACAAACCTCTCTAGTGTTTCCTCACATAAGCAAAGGTTCAGGGGTGTTAAAATTAGTAGGCTGGGTTGACTTAAATTAGATCAAATTGTTTTGATTTTACTACTGAAGTGGGCTGCGAATTCTTCAAATTTTAAGTCAGTTGACATACTGCTGGACTTCATAAAACAGGGTTGATTAAACAATCAGTGGTTGAAAACAGAATTTTTGGGTTGTTGAGGTTGTCAGTGATTACTTTAGAAAAATGTGCCTGTTTTGCATGTTTAACTGCTTTATTGTCGATAGTGAATTGATCTCAGAAAGTAGTGGTAGTCGATCATTAGCTTGTTTTTCTCCATCTTCTCTCTGTATCTGACAGTTTCTCTTTAATTGTTTAATTTCTTTGTTTCTCCAGGGGCGTCTTTTTCAGTTTTAGTGGGGCCACTTTATCCAGAGTTGATCTAAGTTTACTGTTAAAACTACCTCCAATAAAATCACAAGACGAGGGTAAAAAGTCATCATTCCTACACAAATGCTGATTAAATAATCCACTTATAGTGATCAGTGTTAATTTTGACAGCTATTTTAGATTTAGTCTTAAGACGAAAAATGCTTATTGGTCTTAGTTACATTTTAGTCATCTTTATAATTCATAGCTTTAATTTAGTTTTAAATGACAGTCAACAAAAAAATATGGCAATTTAGTCAACAAATTCACACCTGCTCTTCTTTATGAAGTTTCTCCTCAACCGTTCGTCATAGGGAGAAGCCACTCATATCACGTGAAAAAGCAAAACTGCAGCTTTCTGGCAAGAACAAGCACTTTTTTCTCCAGCAGTTTTTGACAGTTTTAGGGGTGATTTATTAGCACACACTTACTGATCATCATTTGAAAAGCTCAACACCACAAATAACTAATCTGAGACAACTAGGATCTGTACCCAGGTTCAATGTAAACTCTGAGTTATCCATCTCACTGTTAAGAAGCAGAGAAATAACTCAATTAAAGCCTGAATCCTTTCTTAATCTGCATCATATTAGTCTGGGGGTTTAAACTCATGTCCTCACAGAGTCTGTAATTAAACTAAACTTTCATCTCTGGCAGAGAACGTTGATCATTGAGTTCAGACTGATTACTTACAGCACAGCTCCAATCACAGGTAACTGAGCCTCCTGCCAGCCTGTCAAACAACATCAATCCATAAACGTTCTTCCTTCTGAACTGAATGGAGTCGTGCAGGGATCAGCTGTGAAGTCCGGCAGCCAGTGGCTGCTTGCTCCACTGCCATTCTGCAGCTAACAAGCGGAGCTAACTGCAGCTCCACCATCCACAGACCGATTATTTACTGCTGAATTGCAGTTCACAATTTGTATCTGTGGCTGATGCTGCTCTGGTGTTTTTGCTGAGACACTGATGCCAACTTTTGTGGCAGTATGATGGTGTCAGTTTAAAATGCTGCTGGTAATAATGTAACATAAGGAGCTAGAAAGTCCCTGTTGGGCTTTGGATGGGTCTAACAAACCCTGGACTTTCACCCGGGAGATACACCTGCATTTGTATAGCGCCTTTCTAGTCATCCGACCACCCATTCACACACACATTCATACACTGGTGGCTGAGGCTACCATTAAGGTGCCACCTGCTCCTCAGTTTTTAACACAGCAATTTCAGGAGCAATTTGGGGTTCAGTATCTTGCTCAATGATACTTCGACATGCAGACCGGAGGTGCCGGGGATCGAACCACTGATCACAGCCACCCCGATGTTTGCTTTACATATTAAATGTATATTAAAAGCCTAACCATGTGCTTTTGTTGACATCTAGTTGTTGGTTTAGGCATCCCCAGACATCAACAGCAGACACCTAGCATGTTATATGTCGACGTGAAAGTCCATAATATCTGACAACTTGGAATGTTGGACCAGCTGCCATATAACAGGGATGGTGAATATTGTTATTGCCATGTTAATGCTATTGTTATTATTTATAAAGTGCTGCCATTGCATTTATATTGTCACAAGAGACTGACGCTGTAGTGTTACATGTCATGCCCATCACACCTCTTTAGATTCCATGATGCCAGCATATTGTATAAGATCTAGGGCTGTAGTAAACCAAAGAAAATCTTGGTCGACTGAAGTCGTACATAATCTTCAACTAATCGATTAGTCATGGGAAAAAAAAAAAAATCTGCATGTTATTATATCTAGATTAACTAAATCAGCCACAGTGCATTTAGGCTAATAAGGCTACCAGGTAGTGCACTCTACCTGGTAGCCTTATTAGCCTAAATAAATTATAAATAAATATAAAAAGCTAGTATTCACGGCATATTAAATCATGTTTAACCTAATCATTTTATACTGAAATGATAACAACAGACTCAGAGCCGACCAGCATGGCCTCACGTGCACCTGTGCATATTCATATGATATAGAACTATATCAACTGGTGATCCCAGCACAAGAATTATTGAGGAATATGTAAAATAATTTTAAGATAAATGTTTTTGTCTTATTTTATTAAAACAAAGAAGACCCTCAACTATTGTTCCAGCTCGCATTGTGTGATGTCAAAACATAGAGCTGCGTGGGTGTGATCTGATCTCAAAAAGACAGTTGTTGCGCCTGCAGTTATAAAACCATTATTAGACCAAACATTTTGAAATATGCCAGTGCTGATTATATTCATACTCAAAGCTCACGGAGCATCCTAATGCAGACAAGTTAGCCTACCATTTTTAGATGATGAGCTGTGATATGTAAACTTGTTTGCAAAGTTTACACTCGTCATCTGTTTTAACAAAATGCAGCCATACCGACAACTTCTTTGACATGGTCTAGCTGACTCCGATTACACATTCAGTAACACTCAGTCAAGGTGCTGTACGTTAAGGCAAGGCAAGGCAAGGCAAGGCAATTTTATTTATATAGCACCATTCATACACAAGGCAATTCAATGTGCTTTACAAGAGAAATACATTAAAATAAAACATCAAAGGAACAATAGATCATTAAAAACAAAAGCTAAAAGCAAGACAATACATAATTAAAAACAGTGCAGAAAATGCATTTAAAAAGCAAAAGCAACAGCAGACAAATATAAAAAACAACAGCTACAGATTATCCTAACAATAAGTTACATATCTAGTTCACTGGTAAGCTGCAGTAAATAGTAATGCTTTAAGCCCTGATTTAAATGAGTTAACAGTTTCAGCCGACCTCAGATATTCTGGAAGTTTGTTCCACAGGCAGGGAGCATAGAAACTAAAGGCTGCTTCACCTTGTTTGGTTTTGATCCTGGGAACACTGAGTAAACCTGTTCCAGATGATCTGAGGGGTCTGGATTTTTCATAACGTACAAGTAAATCAGAGATGTATTTAGGCCCAAGACCATTTAGTGCTTTATAGACAAGTAACAAGATTTTAAAGTCTATCCTTTGACACACAGGAAGCCAGTGCAGTGACTTAAGCACTGGTGTAATGTGCTCCACTCTCTTGGTGTTGGTGAGGACCCTGGCAGCAGCATTCTGGACGAGCTGCAGTTGTCTGATTGATTTTTTACTCAGGCCTGTGAAGACACCGTTACAATAGTCCAGCCTGCTGAAATGAAAGCATGAACAAGTTTTTCTGTATCTGGTTTAGACAGAAATTATTTTATTCTTGCTATGTTTTTTAGATGGTAGTAGGCTGATTTAGTAATTGTCTTAATGTGACTATTGAAATTTAGGTCTGAGTCCAGAACTACACCAAGATTTCTGGCTTGATTTGTAGGTTTTAGTGTCATGGCATCAAGGTGAGCACTGACTATTGATCTTTGTTCTTTGGGGCCAAAAACAACTATCTCAATTTTGCCTGTGTTTTAGTTGTAGAAAATTCTGGCATATCCACGTATTGATTTCGTCAATGCACTTATTTAGCAGATGTAGGGGACTGTAGTCATCTGGTGACTGTTATGTAAAGTTGTGTGTCATCTGCATAAGTATGTTAGGAGATGTTATGATATTCCATAATCTGAGCAAGAGGGAGCAAATAGATGTTGAACAGAAGAGGCCCAAGAATGGACCCTTGAGGAACTCCACATGTAATTTTTGTTCGCACAGATTCATAATTGCCAAGTGACACGAAGAAATCCCTGTCTTGTAAACCAATTTAGCACAGTGCTGGAAAGTCCTACAACTTTTTAGTCTGTCAAGCAGTATCTTATGGTCAACTATGTTGAATGCAGCACTGAGGTCCAGTAATACCAGAACCGAAATCTTTGCCGCATCACTGCTCAGATGAATGTCATTTAAAAACTTTACAAGTGCAGTCTCAGTGCTGTGATGTGCTCAAAATCCAGACTGAAAGGCATCAAAGGAATTATTTTGCTCTAAGAAGGTGTTAAGTTGCTGAAACAACCTTTTCAATGACCTTTCCTAAAAATGGTAGGTTTGATATAGGCCTGTAGTTATTTATTACTGAGGCATCCAGATTAGGCTTTTTTAAGAGAGGTTTAATGACTGCAGTCTTCAGGGCCGTTGGAAAAAGGCCTGACTGAAGAGAACAGTTGACTATCTGTAGTATATCTGATGCTATGCAGTTCAAAACACCTTTAAAAAAAACTTGTAGGCAGAGTGTCAAGGCAGCAGGTAGTTGAACTAAGGTTTTTAACTATGTCTGTCAAAGTAGCACAATTTAATGGGTGGAAAAAGTGTCAAATTAACTGGGGTAGTCTTATGAGGCACAGGTGAAATAGCCACTGTGTTGGAGTTACAGACTGTCTGTCTTATCTTTAAAATCTTGTCTGTGAAAAAAAGAAGCAAAGTCATTGCATGCCTTGGTGGATAGCAGTTCAGGAGGGACTGACGCTGATGGGTTTGTCAGTCTGTCAACAACAGTAAAGTTAAGTAAACGCTCAATTTGCAGTCTCCATTAGGTGGGTGAGTTCAATGTTGTGTAAACAAAGGGGGTATTTTGAAAACACTCCCATTTTCACAACTTGTTAGCCTGTCCCTCCTGCTGCAGGAAATTAATGGATTATTCCTGGAAAGCTATTGATGTAGCACTTTTCTCCTTATGAAAGTAACAGGGCGATTTTACGACCAATAAGAATTTGGTCGGATGAGAGCATATCGACCAAATAATCGACCAAATAATAGCCCTACTAAAATCACACACTGGAACGGCATGATGCTGCTGTTGTTTGGTACTGTGTAAAAATGCAAAGGCGGCACAAAGAAGGGACTGTGTAGTGGCCCTATAGCGTGACCTCTGTGTAAAAAGAACTATTTAAACTTAAGCTTGGTAAATGGTATATGAACTTGCACTTGTTTAGCCCCTCTCCAGTCTTTCAACCATTCAAAGCGCTTTTACACAACATGTAACACTCACCTACTAGCCTGAGTGTCAGACTGAGGCTCCCTGAACCTTCAGTCTGACATCGCTTCCACTGAAGGCGATTTACAAGGGGGAGGGAATTTGATTTTTCCCGAACCAATCAGTAGAGATCAACGACTCACCCATAATCTGACGTCATTAGCATCCATGGGGGTGCCGAAAACAAGCCAGCATTGCCCGTTTAAAATGTCTCCGTCATTGTGCGCGCCCAGCTGCATCGCCATTAAATCCAGTTAAGCAGCTTCCTTAATTTGGTCCTCCATTAATGCTAGTAGTGGTGAAATACCTCAATAGCATTGTTTATGTGGTCTGTAGGATCTGCAGCGGTTGCCATTAGCGTTGCGCTGATTGGCTCATCGCTAGACCCACCGCCACCCCCGGCGTTCATTGGTCCGTCCATCGCTTGGACGAGATAAATCGCAAATTCATTACAGTATGCCAGACTAGAGATGCAAGCCTACTCAGTTGAGTGGGCGGGGTCTATGGTCTGGAACCAGGCTACTCACCTACACACACACACACACACACACACACACACACACACACACACACACACACAAACACTCATACACTGGTGGCCGAGGTTACCATACAAGGTGCCACCTGCTACTCAGTTAAACATTCATACACGTACAAATTCACACACACCGCTGGCACAGCCATCTGGAGCAATTTGGAGGAGCCGCGGATCAAGCCGCTGGATCTTCTGATTAGTGGATGACCCTCCTTTACCTTCTGGGCCACAGCTGCCCACTTCCCACGTATTCCAACTGCATATATGTAGTGTATTCATACATCTGTACTGTTTATTCCATAATATATATATGTTTTTTTTCTGTATAGTATTCTGTACATTAGTCTGAACTTTACTGCTTCATGTACTCCTGGTTAGACGCTTAACTGCATTTCATTGTCTGTGTAAGTACCTGTATTCTACACAATAATCAAATCTAATTTAATTATTGTAGAGCTTGTTTATTCTTTGTTCTTTGAGAAAATTGATGTGAGATGACTGCAGGTATGTGCTAACACGACTGCCAGCTCTTATTTGCAGATTCTTTACAAACGCTCTGGAGGTGGACTCCATGTAGCCTGGACCACGCTCAGCACTTTCCTGTTTAAGAATTGCCCGACATACTCGCACCTCACCTGTTGTACCTGCTAATGAGACCTGCATGCTGCCCTCTCCTTGTGAAACAACACTCCCCCTTCAAATCATCCAGAAGGTGTAATTGCTTCTTTTCCTTTCTTCCTGCCTTCAGCACTCACTCATCTGAGAAACCTTGGCTGAAAGATATTGAGGAAAGAATGCTCCTCGATGAGTTCCTCTTTTCTCTCGCTTCTCATGGCGGTAGTGATTCACAGCAAACATGACTGTGAGCGCGGATGCTGGCATGCTGCAAAGTTTCAAGTAAAAACAAAAGCTAAGGCCATTGAATGGATGACTGCTGGAGTAATCAAGTAAACAGCTCTTCACGTTCAAGGGCAAGGCCATGCAATCACGACATTCTGACACTTTGAACAGGGAATAAAGGCAGCAGTGTACAGAAACGCATCTCGCACACGGCAGGTGTGACTGGCTTTTGAGAGTAGCTCATGTGAAAGGTAGTACTACTCTGGACAGAAATGGGTTCATTCAGTCGTTTACATAATCCTGTTGGCTACAGCTGAACTTTAGGATGCATGCTACATCACTGCATGCCTAAAAATCTCGTACCAAACTACGTGGTGTCAATTTTTAAAAAACTCCAGATCCAGACATCTACACTTCTGACTCCCTTAAGAAAAGCGTGTTACAGTATCTAGCAATTAAAAGGTCAAGTGAAATGGTAGCATTATGTAACAACCAGAATTGTTAGATAATTATCAGATTATTCAGTATCACATTAGATGAGCTCTCTTTACTGCAAATAAGAGAAGAACAAACATTCAGTCTGGACCAGTGTCTCAGAAGATCTAGATCACTAGGGAGAAATGGGCACCAGGCAGCAAAGATGAAACAAGAATCAGACTTGACAGTTACGGTTGAAAGGTAAAGAAAAATAAACATTTATTCTCTTTTCTTCAGTTCTTTCTTTCTTTCTTTTCTGTCCTTTTGCAAGTATGAACACTTTTAACATTCACCAAGTCTGTACCATGTGCAAAATAATAAACAGAATTCACGTCTGTCTTTCTTTTAGGTTTAGTTGGGATTCACCTGTTGAATAGTGCCTAGTTTATTTGTATTTTTTCTATTCTGTTTACTTGTTGGAATGTATTAGTCCACTGTTGTCAGTCAGGCTCTAATTAAGTTATTTATTCCTATTTTGTCTTGTTTTAGTTTTGTAAATCCTAATTTATAGTGCCTCTAATCCAACAGGTGAATGCTTTAAATGTCTCACTCTTTTGTTTCAAACCCAAATGAGATACCAAGCAAATAAAAATGTGTACAAAAAAACAATACCTCTTGACTCAGCAAATTCACTACTCAATTAACATATCAACTTAATACATCATGTAAACACAAACTTCAAAAACACAGTTAAACTTCTGTTGTGATACCAATAAAGCAAGAAATTTCAAAGAGCTCAGTTCAATGAGTTACTGTGTAAGTCCATGGCTATCACTTCAACTCAGACTGTTGTTTTCATCGGCTGCTGCAGTGCAGTGTAATAGTGTCTACTTACTCCGTTTAACTCCTTTGATGTGGGGCAAATTAATGTGTTTGTTCTACCACTTCACGATGAACATCAGTAATTCAAGTTTCTCTTCCTTTCTTTCTAAATCCAGCTCGTGGGTTTGGCTCACCAATCCAATACCAATAACACTCTCTCCGCAGTGGCAAGCCAGGCTGAAGACTGAAGATCTCATAGAATCATACTCTCACTTGAAGACATCAAAGGGAAGGATCCAGAAGGAGGCAGCAGGATGCAGCTGCGGCCTATCCTTGTATTCACAAGCCAGAAAAAATGATTACTACACAGTTCAAATGTATTGTTTCCCACTTGGAATCACTGCAGCTCTGTTATTACGTAATATTAAAAAGATGTTTAACACTCTGTATCCAGCATTTGTACACTTTTTCAGAGGTCAAATTCAAACACTTTTCAAGGACCTTCAAGGTCCATTCTCCAGATTTTCCAGTACCTTACAGTGATCAAAAATTATATTGGTTAATTTCACTCCTCCCTTACCAACAAGAGTAGCCTACACCAGTTTACTAATTTCATACTGCATCACATTGGAATGCAGGGGCTGGGAGCAAAATAAGCTCACAAAAATCATCAATACAGGAAGTGAAAGGCAGCTGGTGGAACTGTACACTATAGGAAAGCCCCACAAGTAGTTCAGGACCCACTATGACTTTGAAACCCCCTTTAGGAACAGAATACAGAGTAGAGCAACAATCCATCCTTTTGATAATTTTATTTATTTTTTTATTCTTAATGTCTTTGTATTGGCCTAACATGTAATGCAAGCAGCATTAGGCTACTATGGTTACTTAATTACTGTTATTGGCCTAATTTACACACATCTATCTCATGCCTATTAACCCATGGTAGTCTTGCATTTTGTTTGTTGTAAGCTATTTGCTGTAAAGTCTTGTTTGAGTGGAAAATGAGGATTTCTAGTCTTACCCCCAATTTCCACCAGATGCGTGTTGGTTGCGTCTGCGGTCTGTCACAGCAGCGGAGCCGATTAGATTCAATTCTAGTCAATGTATGTGTTTCCACCAGCTCCGGCAGTGCTGCGTTCGGCTCCGTCTCAGCTCCAGCAGTCCAGAGGCCTCCGCAACAGATACGCAGGACTTCTATTTTTGCCGGATGCCGGAGCACAACGCAGCAATTCAGCACAGAGCAGCTCATGCGGGGCAGGAAGTTGTGCACAGAGAAAAAAAAACATCCGGTTAATTTTCAAAATAAAATGTTCACGGCGGATCATATTTCCCTGCACCACACCTTGAAAACTACATATTGGGCAGAGGCAGGCCTGAAGTCAACAGGTCAGAGGTTTTCAGATGTCATTTCACCCCGTTGACACCATGGACGAGGAGATATTCATCACGGCAGTGCACTGAGATGTCTTCCGGCGGAGCTGCACCGCTCACTGCGGCCTTACAAATAAAATTGATTGATTGAATTGATTGAAGAGGGTATTCAAGTACAAATTACATCACCAGTAAAGATGACAACAAAATGGTACACCATACATTAATTTTTTTTTCCAAAAACAGAGGATGCTTAAAGTTCAGACAAAGTGGACTTAAATTAGAACTGAGGTAGTCAAGTAGTCAAGTAAAGAGAACAACAAATATAATGCATGTGTGTAATAGTGCAAATAATGCAATTGTGCAATATACCAAAAACAAAAAAAGGACAAAAAAATGCATGACCAAGTGGGATAGAATCTAAAGGGTGTCTTTGAGTGTCTTCCTTCATTTTCTCTCTTAACTTTTTCTCCAAAGCCTCTAGGTCTTTCTGTGTTTTTTTTTGCAGCTCTTCTAAGTCCCTTTGACTTAGAAATTAAGTGGAGTTTGCCTTGGGACTTAGCATTTTTCAGCTTTGCTGTCAGCAGATTTCAAGAGGACCCTGACATCCTCTTCCATCCTTTTCTTTTTTGCCTTCATCTCTGTTATTTCATCTTGCTTTCAACATTTTTCGTCATCCAGGTACATATGGTGCTTCTGTCATAGCAGCAGACGCAGAAGGAAGCAGCTCCTTTGCATAGCCTATACAAACTTTATATGTATAGGCTTTATGAACTTTGTGAAGGAATCTGATGCGGTCATCAGGTTGTGGTCATACTCCCTCAGAACATCATCACAGCATTTCTCTTCAATACAGCCAGATTCAACGAGGAGTCTGAGAATAGTTGTCAGTTTTTGGATGTTTAGCTCTTTGCTCTTGAGGAGCTCCCTTGGATCAAGAACAGATAGACTCCTCACAAGCGGATACTTCTCTGGTGCCTTATCAAGTATCTTGGAGACCATCTTTAGCAAAAGACATTTGCAGTTCTGCCTAAACTCCAGCCTCAACTTCTCAGCATCCCAGTTCTTCATATGTTCCTCCAGGACTTCTGGCTTTGTGATTTTTTCCATCAAACTCCTCAGCATATTTGTGAGGTCCTGGGACATAAATGGGAGCATAGGTTTCTTTGGTACAGTTTTAAGAAGGGAGCAGTTTCCTTGGCAACTGTAGTGTATTGAGATCTACTCTGAAGCTTTGGAACAGATGACCAGCTAGGGGCCCAGGGTCCAGAAACATATATGGTCAGGGTCAAGAAGGTATTTATGGCCAAGGCCAGGATTTGGTGAAGTCAACTAGAATGGCTATTTGTACTCTGTTCACCTGTGTCACACATTCCACAAAAGCAAGACCCTATTTAAGCAGGGTTTGTGTGGCTGTTATTTAGAGTAGTTCATATTGGCTTCGAACTCTCTCTCAGGCAAACCTAGGTGCTTGATAGATGCTGTACATCTTGTAATAAACCTTTTCTTCATGCAAGCAAGACGGTGTCAGCTGAGTCTCCTTCATCACCTTCACATCATCGCTACTTAATAAACAACAATTTTGGCGTCACGAACTCCGGACGTGTTGTGGCCTGCGGCGTCTCCAGCGGCTTCAGTGCGCCTACTCCCGCTGGCATATACGGTGAGCCTTTCTCACTTCATAGGGCGCTGGTTTGCTCATTGAGGCTGTTTGTGTTTGCTGTTTGGTCACACCATAACGAATCCTTTGTGTGTGCGTACCATGATGTGTAGGTGTTTGGGGTGTTTCTCCTTCTAAATTTGTTTTTGTTTGCGCTGTGTGGGGGGAGTAGCCTGTCTAAGGAAAGACAGTGAATAAACATTAATGTAAGGAGTCTGTCTTTGGAAAGATAGTGAATAAAACATTAATGTAAAATAAGTGAAGAATAAATGGTGAAGTAATAATAAGTAAAGAAGAAATAGATGTTGAAGTAAAATAAGTAAAGAAATAACAGTTGAAGTAATGATGAAATGGAGAATAGCCTGATTAGTAACGATAAGGTGAGCTAAATAACACCATGCGCAGTTAATGAAGAGGTGGGGCCCTGTACCTTCATAATGGTAAAACATGTGTATATTAGTCACTGTGTGAAAGTAGGCTTTGAGAAATAGTCGGAATTTGGCTAAAAACAAAAGAGGATAGTAATAACCCTGGGCCCAAGGGGAAATTGGTTGTAAGGTTAAAACATAAAGGTAAAGAGATAAGGGAAAGAGATAAGATAATGAGATAAGGTAAAGAGATAATGTAGAGTAAATAGAGTAAATAAAGAAGATAAAAGGAATATTAAAGTGAAATAGGGATATAGTGAAAGAGAAATAAGCCACAGATTTGGACAAAAGCCCTCAAGGAGGCGAATGACTGACTTTGAGAATCAAGGCATGGATGCTGTCTGTGTTTTTGGAGAATGTGGAATTTATTGTGAGAATTTGACCAATGTGTCTCTGTTTGCTGGATGAGTGATCTCTCTGTGTGTGTGAGGTGCTGTTTCAGCTGAGTTTTGGTTGTGTGTGAAGAGTGTGAAATGAGTTGGTTACTGTGGTTTATGTGTTATGTTAAAGTGATAGATTTCATAATGAATAGACGTGTATATATATATATATACACATACATACATATAGAAGAGATCCTACAGAAAGCGGGACTTGATTGATATGTGGGGACTGCTGTGAATGATCCAGAGCTGTTTGCTGCAAATCGAGGACGAGTGTGGAGAGCTTTGAGAGATACATTTCCGACAAATGTACATCCGGATAATATTCTTATTGAACCAATGGGACAGGAAGAAAACCTGAGGGCATATGTGTCAAGAGCCCATCAAGTGTGGAGAAATGTCACAGGAAATTATCCAGATTTGAATCAAATGGAGCAGTCCATTTTGTGAGCCAAAATACAGAAGGGGCTGCCCCTACCAGTAAGAAGCAAACTGGCAGAAGTGGTTGGTCTTGGAAGCATGGTAAAGGATGTTTATACAGATCATATAGCCCATCAAGTGGAGCTATATAGGAAAAAGGAGCATGACCAGAAAGAGCCAAGACCAAGAGACCCTCAGAAAACTCAATCAAATACAATTGGTGGATAACAAGAAGAAGGAAAAGAAGCAGGCTGTGGTTATACAGAATCAGTCTTCACAAAATCAACCATTACCACAGATGCAGCCAAACCAGGTTCAGTGTCAATCGTCTCAGCCACCAACAGTGGTTCCAGTTGTCTCCTACCCACAGCCAGTTTTTGGTCAAGCGCAGATATGGAGAGGAAGAGGCCAAGGAAATTTAGGAAGAGGAAGAGGAGGAAACGTTAATCCAAATTTCCAACCGTTTTCAGAAGTATGTTATAATTGTGGACAGATCGGCCACTTTGCTCGTGAATGCAACAGCCTAGGAGGAAGCTCCAGAGGGAACTTCAGAGGGAACTTCAGAGGAAACTTCAGAGGAGGATTTAGGGGCCAACCAAGGCCATCCCTGGGACCGGTGAACCCTTACAGGAACCCAGGGTCAGGATTCTAGAGGTGCCCAGAGGACCTGAAAGGGGGATGTCAGTTGGTAGTGTCAGGGCCAGAGAGAGATCCAACAATAGTGGTGAAAGTAAATAATCAACCATTGGAAGTAATGGCGGATAGCAGAGCTGCTTTTACCTGTATTCGGCCTGAAGATGCTATACATCTCCCTATGTCTAGTCAATTGATTCGGACAGTCGGGTTTGAGGGAATGAAACAGCTGATTCCTCTAACTAAACCTATTGAGCTCTGCTATAAAAACCTCAAGACTACAATACCCATACTGGTATCAGAACATACACCTATTGCACTTTTGGGAAGAGATGCTTTATGTAGACTAAATTGTATAAAAAAAGTGCACACCAGATGGCTGTGTAGTGGAAGTGCCAGAAGATGCTGTTCATCAATTATTGATGACAACGGAGAGCGACGTTTCTTCAGTATTCTGGGTTGGAAATCTTAGTGCAGAATTTTTGGAACCAGCTAAATTGTGGGAGAAGTTCATTGTAGCAAATATGCCTGATGTGAAGCGTCCGGAATATCCATTTCACTGTACGCTCAAGTATTTCAAGAATCCTGCCCAATCAAACTCAGAGGAATGGTTGAGTCGTCAACCAAAGCAAGTTCAACTCAGTTCATGCTGTATAATTTTGGGACCAAGGAGCAGCTCGAAGATAAACAGGAATGATTTTGGATAAAGAGTTTGACATTGAGAGGAGTGTGCCACATGTGACGTTGTTAGTATCTGAGGAATATGAACAGAAACATATGTGAGAAATGATGGCTGAAGCAGAGGACGCTGTTTTCGTACCAGTAAAGGGGAATCTTGCTATTTGGAGGAGTGAGGATCAGCGGTTCCTTAAAATTATGATCTCTGCTCAAGGACAGGGACAGTTGCAAACTGTGCAACTGACACATGAGTCAATTTGCAGTGTCAAAATGGATTTAGACCCTATGAGAGAAGAGATGCTGCAACAGGTTCCAGAATGTTTGTGGTCACGGCACAGTACCGATATTGGACTTGTGAAGTCAGCAACCAGTGAAAGTTGAGCTCTGACCAGGAACTAAACCTCCTTGGAAGAATCAATATCCATTGAGAGAAGAAGCAGTTTGAGGGATTGAACCACAAATTGAAGGTCTTTTGAAAGCAGATGTTTTAAAGATAACACAGAATCCTCAGAGTAACATGCCTTTGTTGCCGGTAAAGAAGCCAGATGATTCTTATCGCCTGGTACATGACTTGAGAGCGGTGAATGAAGTGGTAACTGATTTTCCAGCAGAAGTACATGATCCACATACTTTGTTAGCTCAAATTCCTCCAGATGCGACACATTTCACAGTGTTAGATTTATGTGGTGCATTTTTCAGTGTTCCACTTAGTATAGAAAGTCAGGGTTTGTTTGGGTTCACATTACCGCACGGGTTCAAACATAGTCCTCATATCTTCAATAAGGTATTGAGAGATGATTTGGCAGGGATAGATCAGATATTAAAAAGCACTGTTGTTCAATATGTGGATGACATTATTGTTTGTTCACCAGATGAGGAAACATGTCATAAGGACTCAAATTACTACAGATGCTGGCAGAGAAGGGGCACAAAGCCTCTCAGAAGAAGTTGCAGTATTGTCAGGAGAAGGTAGTTTATTTGGGTCAGACTATAACGCAGGGACACAGAAGCATTTCTGACAGTCATTTAGCAGCTATTCGTGAGGCTCCAAGGCCCAGGACAGTCAGAGAGATGATGACATTTCTTGGTATTACTGGTTATTCCTCAACATGGGTAGAGGATTATGCTAGTTTAACGGGGCCTTTGAGGGCTATGATTAAAGATACTGGAAATGCTCAACTCCATTATAATCTCTCCTGGAGTCAGGATGGCCTTTTGGCATTTGAGACGATTAAACAAAGGTTACAAGAGGCTCCAGCGCTAGCACTTCCAGATTACTCCAAGAATTTCTTGTTGTATGTGTCTACTTCTACTGGGGGTAAATATGCATGTGCAGTTCTTTGTCAGCCAACAGGTACGGGAACACATCCTCAACCTATTTCTTATTACTCCACTGCCTATTCAGAAGTAGAGCTGGGGCTACCACTGTGCTACAGAGCAATGGTGGGAGTTTCTTTAATGTATGATAAGGCATCACCTGTTACGATGGGTTATCCGGTGACAATCCTTACCCATCATAGTCTCAGAAATCTCTTGAATTATGGAAAATATACATTGACTATGCCTAGGCTTAGAGACTATCATAGGCTCTTAGAGCAGGAAGATGTCACCCTAGTGAGGTGTGCCACGGTGAATCTGGCTGAGACTTTGCCAACTCCAGAGGATGGTGAGCCACATGATTGTGTTCAAGGAGTAGAGAGATACTCAAGGCTTAGATCAGATTTGCAAGCCCTCCCACTGCGTGAGGCAGATTTGGAGTATTGGACTGATGGATCCTGTTATCGTGTAGGAGATAAATTGAGTGCTGGCTATGCAGTAGTAAAAGCTCAAGGAACTGACTTTGTTGTTGAAAAGGCTGAAGTTGTACCACAGCCTGCATCTGCATAGGTTGCTGAACTTGTGGGGTTAGCATGTTTATTGGCTGAAGGCAAGCGAGTGACAATATATACAGACTCTGCATATGCACATAATGTGTGTCACTTATTTGGATCAGTGTGGAAGAACCGAGGGTTTAAGAAAACGGATGGTTCTCCAATACAACATCATGCTCAAATAATGAAATTGTTGCATGCTGTGATGAAGCCTAAAGAAATAGCAATAGCTAAATGTGCAGCACATAAAATAGATGTGTCAAAGGTTGCATGAGGGAATAAAGTGGCTGATGAAGCTGCAAAAGCTGTCACAGGAGCAGACAAATTGGGCAAAGTTCTTCTGGTCACTGAAGTGACATGAAGTGAACTTGGAAGACAAGTTCCTCCTGGTCATATTCCAACTCCGAGGGGTCCTATGCGTGAGCTAGTTGTGGACTTTGTTGATATGATAAAACCAGTTGGAGGTAAGAGATATATGCTGGTTGTTGTGGACAGATTTTCGCGATGGCCTGAGGCATGTCCAACCGAGCGGAAGGATGCTCAATCTGTTGCCAAGTTTCTGTGTAGAGAAGTCATAAGCAGGTGGGGACTTCCAGATCGGATATCCTCAGACAATGGGAAGGAGTTCGTGGATAAAACGGTGAAATTAATTTTGCAAAAACTAGGAATTAAACAGCGTCTTGGAGCAGTCTATCATCCACAAAGCCAAGGGATTTGTGATATGAATGGTGTTTTGAAAAATCGCATTGTCAAAATCTGCCAACACACAGGTTTAAATTGGATAGCGGCGCTTCCGCTGGCACTAATGGTGTGTCAACACCTTGTTTGCGCACAAGTGGGAAGGGTCCAAGTCTGGCCCTTTTGGAGGAAGAAATCCGAGCTTATGTCACGTACATGGCCACTCTACATAAAAAAAAATCCACGTATGTTTCTGACAGGCAAAGAAAAGAGGAGGTGCAGGATAGGCTCGCACAGTGCAACCTGGAGACAGTGCAACCTGGAGACAAAGTGTTTGTGAAGGTATTTAGAAGAAAGTGGTATAACAAACGACGTGAAGGACCATTTGAAGTTGTTCGAAGTACTGGAACTGCGGTCCAGGTAAAAGGGTCTCCAACGTGGTATCATTTATCACATTGTGTCAAAGCACCAAGAAAAGAGGTGCTAAGCTCACGGAGCCAAGATGTTGAAGGCTGAAGAGAGCCAGAAGAGAATGTGGAAGAACATGCAGAAGAAGAAATGCTTGAAGATCTCCGAAGTACAAATCCAGAAGAGGAGATTGTCCATGTTGTGGACAATGTTGATGATTCTGTGCACATTTTTGATGATGCCAGAGATGACTCCGCAGTTAATGAACAGGAAAGAAGATTTGGTGATACAGATTTCCAATATGTCCCAGAAACAGCAGGACCTACTTCAGTGGAGTACGAAGCGTCAACGATTACAAAGGGCTGTTAGTCCATTGCAGGAGAATCCAGAGATTCAGTTAGACAAATAAGTCCAAGACCAGTCCGGAAAAAGGTCAGACCAAGACGTTATGAGGACTAGGGTCGAAGTGATCTTAGGGAAGTCAGTTCAGCTCCATGCCAGTGTACAGGAGAAAATAAGGGTGAAGGGAAATTTAGAGTTCAGTGGGAAGATAACCATGGCAGGGTTTTAGATCTGTCAGGGATATCATTATTAGGAAAGTCTGTGTTACTTAACGACAAGAGGAGACCTAAGATTGAGGGAGATTGTAGTCTTTATGTACGTAGCATCCAGCATGAGGATCAAGGTGATTATAGGTGTTCTTTTTATGACCCACAGTTTGAGAGTGAGGGGTCAGAGAAAGGACTCAGAGTTAGAATAGTGACGTTAGTGGTAATAGATGAGAGTAAGAGCAGAAAGCTTCAAGCCGTTGAGGGAACAAAAGAACTGACAACAATGACGTCAACTCTATAACGTTACCGCCTACTGAAAGAATAAATGTGTTGCATTGTACTACAGCGGCGTCTCAGGTGACTTTGACGACGCCAACTCCTTTGAAAACTGTGATCAGAGCCAAGTTAGGAAAAGCGGTTCACCTTCCCTCTCAATGTGGAAAATGGAACGTTGGAGGCAACAATCCTCCTAAGTGGACAAATAGTCGTGGTGATGATGTGCTATTAACAGAACCTGAAGTTGATACTGTGCCTCGTAATCATAGAAAGTATCTTTTAAGTAATGATATGAAGTGGTTGAAAGTTAGGAGTGATTGTTCACTTTTCTTACGTAATATTATAAGGGAAGATCAAGGGGAATATACATGCACTTATCTAGAACCAGAGGTCAAATTTATTCCATTTCAGAATTATTGGGTAGCAGGTTATATAACTCGTAAGGTGGTTCTTACAATAGAAGATTTGAGTCCTATTGAAGGTGTCATAGTTGCTGAAGGGGTTCAGAAACAATTTACTACAGTGACCGTTTCAAGGGTAAATGATGTACAGCAGAAGTTTACTACTTTAGCTCCGGAAACAACTAAGAATATCAATACATCAACTCAGGCTATTACTCTAGCTGCAACTTTGAAGGGGAATTCAAATAAACACAAGAAGTTTGTGCTCTAGAAAAGGATCAACACTCGGTGAATACTCTCCTAAACCCTATGATACGCTATCATGGCAAGGCTTAACTATACAGACCAATGAGCAGTGATAACTAACATGTCTTTGGGGTCATCAGGTGGGAACCTCCTTTCACCAGTGTTTCGTCTAGTTGGTCCCACGACACCTCCAGGAGGCTAGACAGTGATCTCTGGCGTCCCAGAGACACTCCCCTAATGCCAGGTCTCACTGCTCCACACACTGACCACACAACCTCCTTTACCTTACCTATACTACCACACAGGAGGTAGACCCAGGGAAGGAAGCCTTGTTAGGCTATCACCATCCCCCGCCGGGTTAGGCCGTACAGTCTACCTCCCCACCTGCTGCATGGCCTCAAACAAAATGAATTCAACTAGGCCACTCCCACACTTAAATAACCTTCCTCTTCCTCTTTATTTACACGTGGCTTTCACAGCCCAAACAACACTGCCACCTTTCCTAGCACATTCACCATACTCTAATTCACACACTACATAACATAACTACAGTGTAAGCTAAAGTTAAAGGAGATAAATGAACTCACAGGATCAGCAAACACACTCACCCTGCTGCATGGCCTCAAAATGGCCACCAAATGGATTCGACTAGGCCACACCCACACTTAAATAACCGTCCTCTTCCTCCTTACTAACACATGGCTTTCACAGCCCTAATTCACACTCTAATTCACACACTACTTAACATAAGCTAAAGTTAAAGGAGATAAATAAACTCACAGGATCAGCAAACACACTCACCCTGCTGCATGGCCTCAAACAAAATGGATTCAACTAGGCCACTCCCACACTTAAATAACCTTCCTCTTCCTCCTTACTTACACATGGCTTTCACAGCCCTAATTCACACTCTAATTCACACACTACATAACATAACTACACTATTAATTAAAGCTAGAGGAGATAAATGAACTCACAGGATCAGCAAACACACTCACCTTGCAGCATGGCCTCAAGCAAAAGGGATTCAAATAGGCCACTCCCACACTTAAATAGCCTTCCTCTTCCTGGATTTCCTCCTAAGAGGAAGTGGATCTCTCCACCAGATCTCAAGGAGTTATGTGCCCTGCTTAGTAGTTCCCCCTGCTGGCCCCCAACTAACATTATTCCTTCTGTAGTAAATGAACTTGCTGGTTCTCATGGCTTCATCTGACATTTCCTTCACTGTCTTCTTCAAACTCTGTCCCCGCACTCCGAGTTCCCCCAGGAAGCGAGATAGCTGATCTTGCTATAAATCCCCTACACCCCACTTCCACTGGACAAATCCTAGTCTTCCATCCTCGCTGCTCAGCTTCTGCTCCTAAATCTGCATATCTAAGCTTTTTTCTTTCATAGGCTTCTTCCACTGAGTCTTCGAAGGGAACTGTCAACTTTGAAGGGGATAAGTAATACAAGAGCTATGGTGACAACTTCTACTTTTGTCACCTCTAGAGAGTTTACAAATGCAGTTGTGACAAGGGCAACCTTTGTTAATAAAACAGTGATGACATCTCCAATGTCTACAAAACTTGTAAATGTAACCCAGAAGCCTATGTTACAACTAGAGCTTAGCGTGAAAAGTAATGATGAGATTCGTGAACCTGGAAAACAGATGGTGGAGGAGAGTGATACAGATTCATCTGAGACAGCTCAGAGAACTGTTTCAGATGTGGGAGATGAGTTTGTTGATTTAGACTGGACATCTGGAGACATGATTAACCACTATCATGCATTACAGAAGAGAGACACTAGTGGAAGGCATATGGATTTGATTCCTCGGTGTTACAAATCGCAGACCCATGGGCAGGTAGGAACTTATGGTTCCAGCAGTTAACTCATTCTGTAAGATCAGTTAGGAGAATGAATTATCCTTGTGTGGTGAAAGTTCCATCACCAGGCACATGGCCTTCAATATTAGAGACGGTACCAGAACCGTTGGCTACTGTATGCCAATCTTATGCACTATCGTGGCTATTGTATCAGCAATAATCAGGATACAGTGATGGCTTTGTCAGTAAATTTGTTCAAACCTAGACTTAAGTGTTCTTGGTTGAGGGAATTGCCTTATGTGAATTTACTGGACCGGCATGAAAATATGATAACAGCAGTCCCACATGCAATGGAGGTAAAACCTGTAAGGGCTAAAGATTGTTTTTGTTCAAATGATACTCACAATGGGCATGGAATGTTTATGGGAATCTCAGATTGTGACAACTATATGATGAACATGAGTAAGCATAGACATGAGGTTATTGATGACTTGCATGAAGTGACTTTTTATGAGCCACATCGCAAACAGAATAGAACTGTGATGGTGCAGAACCAAATTTTGCCTGGAAATGTTAACTATAGGAAATTTTAAGGATATTTGGTGGGTTTGTGGCAATAAGGCCTACATATTTCTACCATATGGGTGGATAGGATGTTGTTACATGGCAACGCTAAAACTCCCATATGAGCTTCTTGCTGTCCAGAAGGGGAAGGTATCTGATGAAGATCAATCTAATGCTGTTCCTGGAAGTAGGAAGAAGAGAGACATGGCGCAATTTCATAATCTGAAGTCCTACCATTGGAGGATAAGTCTAGGAGAGAAGTGGGGAATAGGATTGTTTCCATGGTATGGTGTGACATTTTTGGCAGATCACATTGATAATATAACCTACACCCTACAGGGCTTTGCGAATGAGACTATAAGAGGTTTTGAATACTTGTCAAATACCCAGAGGAGTCACAGACTGACGTTGCTGAAACATGACATGGCTCTTGATTATATTTTGGCTAAACAAGGTGGCCTATGTGTGGCTTTGAATTTAACCGGGGATGCTTGTTATACTCTGATTCCTGATAGTTCTGACAATGTGACTAGTGTCATAGAAGCATTAAAAAACATAAGGGATGCATTTGGTTCATCAGAAGGATCTGGATGGTCTGCAAATGCTTGGTTGCAGGAGAAATTCGGGCCGTTAGGAGCAGTGTTAGTTCAGGGTTTGGGAGCAGTTCTTCTGTCATTGTGTGCGATGTTCTGCTTTTGTACGTTATTACTGACCTTTGCGAAGGCTCTGATATTGAGATGGGTTGGAGTTGTGATGCCTGGAGATCATGTTCAGATGCCATTATTACAAAGGACTAACACAAGTGTTGACGAGGAAGAAGTGATAGAAGGTGAACTGGTGGAGCAATATCCATTTTGACTGTCCAATGATGTTGTAATCCTAACATCTATTATTGTGTTATTTGGAAGTTATATACTATAGAGTGATATTATTAAAGGGGGGAAATGGAAAATGTGAAAATATGATACTGTGAATTTTACAAGGTTAAGTTACATTTGAAGTTTCTGTATATGATGTTTTAATTATTTTTTTTGCAAGGATACTGGTTGGTGTTTTCTTTTTCTTTCCTTCTAGGACAATATCGGGGGAAGATCACTGTGAGGGTGGTTTATTGTTCAGTGACCCTAACATTCTGAAGGAATTCAGATGCACAAATATGGACAATAAAAGGGACTGGAAGGCCCTGAACAAGGACACTGAATATCCTGATTAAAAACATCATCGATGCCATATTGAGAGTCGACGCTGCTGAGGAGCTGCAGTGTGATATATTTTTTATGTTTATTCTTACATATATGATAGTGATACTCATAGTAAGATTATAATAGTTTTGGAGTGTTCTTTTTCTGCATGACTAATACCTGAAAGTTATGATATGTTATTGTGTTATTTGCTTGAAGAATGATGGTTTATGCTATGCGGAAAATACATTGGGACCTCAGATTTTTTCTTTTATTTTTCGAGGGTTCTTAGGGATGTAAGCGCTAGGCAGGGAAAGGTCCATTGGAAGGTGCGATGGGTTGACCAGCCTGAATGTGGACATTGTTTTGATTTTCTTTACTGAGGTTTCAACATGTATTTGTTTAAGTCATGTCCCTACACAAGATATTAAATCCCTCCTTTTTAAATTGGTCAGGAGTACTATATGTGGTCGCCTAAGGCAGAGGGGCCATGAGAGAATTTTTCCTGTCTAGATTGTTTGATGGATATTTCAGGAAAGATAGCTGCCTGACAGGTTTTCGCTCTCACACTCAAAATAAGTTGCTATATTGCTAAGGTTATGCTGCAGGAAGCACTGTAGGAAGAATGGTTGTTTTAGTCACAATTACGAAATGTGTGTTTTACTTCTTTTATTTTCAAGACTCTGTGTAGTCTCGAAGGGGGGAAATATGTAGTGTATTGAGATCTACTCTGAAGCTTTGGAACAGATGACCAGCTAGGGGCCCAGGGTCCAGAAACATATATGGTCAGGGTCAAGAAGGTATTTATGGCCAAGGCCAGGATTTGGTGAAGTCATCTAGAATGGCTATTTGTACTCTGCTCACCTGTGTCACACATTCCACAAAAGCAAGACCCTATTTAAGCAGGGTTTGTATGGCTGTTATTTAGAGTAGTTCATATTGGCTTCAAACTCTCTCTCAGGCAAACCTAGGTGCTTTATAGATGCTGTACTTCTTGAAATAAACCTTTTCTTCATGCAAGTAAGACGGTGTCAGCTGAGTCTCCTTCATCACCTTCACATCATCGCTACTTAATAAACAACACAACTGTTACGGCCTCCATACAAACACAGAAAATCATGGCTCCATAGGGGCAGGAGGCTGCAACATATAACAAAGGACGCCACACCAAAAGTCACATTTTCCCCACAAGCTTTATTTTCTTAACCCAAAATATTAACCAAAACACAAACAAGAGAGAGAGAAACAAAAGGGGCTGGGCCAAAAAGAACAGAAGGAGGGAAGACGCTGAGCCAACCACGCAGTGGGCCGTCGCTCCCAGCGTCTCCCCCTAAACTACCTAAAAGAAAGGAACTAAACCTAGAGTAAACAAAAAGACGAATAAAGTAACTACCGGTAATCTCCAGCCCAAACTAAAACAACAAACTAACACAACAAAACCCCAGCTCCTAAATGAGCAGGGGGTGGGGGGGCAGCTTGGGGGAAAGAAATAAAGGAGGTAAAGGGGGAAAACTCCTCACCACCTCTGCCGGTGTCTGTGCCGTGTGCCGCGCTCCCTGTCTCTACTCTCCCTGTCCCTCTTATCCCCTCCTCCTCTCTCAGGTGCGCAGCAGGCAGAGGGAGGAGGGAGACAAACCTGACAGGAGAGAGAGAGAGCACAGGCTGCTGCACGTAACAACAACCATCAAAAAAAAGTTTTGCTGGAAAGAGCATGTCTTGAACAATCATCTCCACCTTCTTGAAAGATTTTGTAAATGTTTTTTGTTATGGTTTTGGTTTTGGCAGCACTGATAAACATTTTAGAGCAGGCAAAATTTCAAGAGCATGCTCAGCACCCCCCTTTCTAGCCATCTATGATTGCAGAAGTCAAGAGTGAATAATGAGGACCCAGTGACTTCTGTAAAGTCCTCTCTTCAAGCTGGAACATCCTTAAACAGCCATTTTAGGCCAGTCATGGCAATTCCTAAGTCCCAGTCTGTGGCTGCACAGCCTGCTCTGAATGCGTTGTGCACAATGTGTAACTCATAGCTTCCAACATTTAGAGTTTTTTTTTTTCCTGTCTGACCTTCAGTGGTCTTCTGGGCAAGTGAAAAATGATCCTTTGTTGAATCAGGGAATCCGTGTGTCCACCACAACAAAGTCCTGTATACACACAAAAACACGAAAGTGTTTTTGATATTAAAACGGCAAATATATTCCTCTTTTATAATTTCCCACCAATAATAATAATACTAATAATAATAATAACATGATAGTTTGGCTGTACTAGATATTTGTAGATTCAGTAGATTTACTTTTTTATGACACTATTTGACAGCTCTACAACTGGAGTCCCAAAAACGCTGTTTCTAGAGAACTTGCTAAAATATCTGAAATTAACCATCATCCTTGTTTTTTCTTAACACAGTTCATCTGGGTGCAGTGTCATTACTAGTACGGTTTAACTAGATATTAGATATATTCAGTAGATCTAGGTTTTTACGACCCTATTTTACAATTCTATTTTACAAGCCGCAAAAACCTACTGTCCCAAAAATGGTGTTTCTAACGTATTAGCTAAAATATCGAAAATTAGCCTACATCTTTACTTTTTCTTAACATAGTTCATCTAGGTGCAGTGTATTTAGTAGTTTGGCATTACTAGATATTAGATATATTCAGTAGATATATCTTTTTACAACTCTATTTAGAGCCCTACTTTGCAAATCAATAGAACTACAACTATGTTGCTGATATGTATCAAGGTGCATGGCGCAGTCCTAGGGAATTGTAGTTTTTGAGAAATATAATCAATCAATCAATCAATCAATCAATTTTATTTATAAAGCCCAATATTACAAATCACAAGTGTTTTTCCTAGATTTGGAAGTTGTAAATACTGAACTGACAGTACACTGTGGATGGTAAACACACTTGTGTAATCAGATTTCAAATATCTAATTTCTAAATGGGTGAAAATTAATTTTAACCATATTTTTCCCATATCTGACAGCACCCCCAGTTGTTGACTACACTCAAATGATGGTTGAGGTCAAGAGCTCTCTATAACAGTTGGTCCCATGTCTGTACCCCCTTTTATTGCTGAGTAAATAAGCCTTCAAACATGCACTGAGGCCATGTAGAATCTTCATACTGACATGTTACTCTCCAGGTTGAGACCTTTCCAATGATGTATTTGGTTTAGCTCTACAACAAAGTTTTGATTTTTTTCATTTTTTGGACACAAGCCATGCCAGGTGTAGTTTCAGAGAGCATTTTGATGGCACAGTGTATAAAATGATTTTTATTTGTTTCTTTGCTTTTTTTTTTTTCTTTAATTTACTGTAGATAGTTACTAAAATGAGTAATCTTCAGACAATACAATACTACTAAAAAATGTAACCAATAATAACAATTATGAAATAAGCAAACATAATGCTAAAATTATATTGAAATTGTATTATTATTATCTATTTGCAGAATGGAATGGTAGCCTAATAGATAACTTAGATAGTATTTATTATTGTTTAGACACTATTTAGCCTATTATTGTATTTACTTTAAGCATGTTCTACTTTTATCTATTGTAGGCTATATGTTTTAATTTATTTAATAACTAATTTTTTTTTATGTTAGGCCTACATCTATATTATATATCAATATATATCAATATTTTATGTCATTTATCATAGTTTAGTTCTTAACCCCAGTGTTTCCTCAGTGGGAGCCGTGTGCGCCGGGGGGCGGCCGCTGGTCCTGTGGCGCTGGCTTGGGGTCCGCTTTCCTCTGGTGGGGTGGAGGGTGGCCGAGCCGCCCACAACACAATGCTCCTAAAGCCCTGCACTATCAAAAGCTGGCAAAATACATTTATTTTATTTTATGGGCTTAACATGAACCTGTCATATTGTTGAGTTATCAAGGACACTTTCGTGTTTTTGTGTGTATACAGGAATGTTAAAAATATCATTGAGGAAAACGAATTTGACGTGACGTTGTTAAATCAGGGAATCTGTGTTCCCACCACAACAAAGGATCCTAATTGACTTTACATTGGCATTGTTTCCGTGGTACCGGCACGTAATTTTAACTCATTACGTGCTGCCACCACAAAATGTGGTGTTAAGAAGTCGTGGTCATTTCACGTATTTCTGTGAGATCAAGTTGCCGTTTTAACAACCTGACCTGAACCTGATTTGATGCCTTGTGTCCACAGGGGGGCAACGTTGCATTAAACTTGTAAAACAGACCAGCCACCGTCAATGCTGGGCAGAACAGCCACACAAAGTCACAGGCTACGCGAGACCCCGTCAGAGCAATCTTCATTTACAGAGGCCATTGAAACAATTTTTTTTCACAGAACACGCAATTATCTATACAGTCAGATAGCTGGTTACAGCGACAGAAATACTGTGAGAATTTCAAGCATTTTCAAAATCCAAGCTCTTTTAAAACCTTGAAAGCACAACTTTGATATTCAAGCATTTTCAAGGATTTCAAGTACCCGTGCGAACTCTGTGTATCATGCCAATGCATTCTGATACTTTTAACAAAATTAAATTGTCACTGTTCCTTTAACAGCTTGTCTTATTTTCTTCTTTCACACATTCAGAGTCAATAACGGATCTCTATGGCAAATTACACGCAACAGGTTGAATAGGCTTAGCTTCAACTCACTTTAGCTTAAACTAGCATTAAGCAAATTCCATCACAGCATGGCTAATAAAACATCTTAACACTTCACCACATACAAATGAACTTCTGTAAACACACATTTCCTACCCTTTTTGCAAAGCTTTATCACCACAGTGTGCTTTCAACACAGTAAATAGCTGCTAGCCAGCTTAACAGTAGTAGGCTTCAGGCCTGTAACAACCAAGCTGTTTTTAGCCATTGCTAATAGATTAGGCCGATAATCGTGCACAGCTCACGACAGTGCGGACTAGCGCTAGCATTGCTAACATGGCTAATGATTACAGATGCTGGTAAAGCTAACTGGTGGCCCGCCATAGTCTAATTTGCCCCGCCATAGTCTCAAAAAAGTCTCTGTAGCGCACCGGCTGTAGCGCCTACTGAGAATTCTTTGGTCAAAAATAGACCCGGCGCGTATTGTTGGCAGAGCAGAACGCCAAGCCGCGGCACTTCTGGCGGAGCAGCTGATACTGACTTGAATGGCCGCGATTTGCTCCGGCACCTGCACCTCAGCCAGTGGGTTGCCATAAATGGGCCAGTCCCACAGGCATTCAACTACCAGAGCTTTTGAAATCTTCTTTTCAAAGCAGCGTAAAATTAAATGCTCTGATTCACGGTGCCATACTTGCAAATCGTGAGGGAGGGGGAGGGAGAGAGGGAAAGAGGAAAACAGTATTTGTGTCTGTTAGTGTGTAATTAATTTGAGTCATATCTTTTGTTTTCTTTTTGTATTGCGTATTTTGTATTGTTTTGCTTATCTGTAACTGTGTTTGTGAGAGTTTAAAAAAAATATTTTGTCTGTGCATGATTTAAAATAATAATCCTTAATCCATATTTAAGTGTAACCATAACATACCGTTAGTGTTTTTATCAGTAAAAATAGAACATTTTTCACACATGAAAAGCACAAAGATGTTGAAATCTAGGCATATTCTGCCATCATAACTTGGTTCTCAGAATTCACCGGATTGATGTCTGCCGCCGCTTAATAGTGTGTCACAATGTGATACTTTTCAAAAACATCTGGTTAAAGTAAACAATTCCTGTATGGCACACAGTTTGAAGCTAAGTCACACAACTTTCAGACCACGTTCACTATCCAAACACATGGCCCCAAGACCTCTCAGAATGAATCTAAACACATTTTACTGCACACATCCTGTGTTATCAGTCTATGACCTTAAACAGGTCACAGACTAATCATGCTCTACATATTCTTCCTCAGTAGCATCTGTGGTGTCAACCACTTCAGACATTGACACTTTTTTTCTGTCTTTGCTGCTCTTCTTTAACTGACTCCTCATTTTCACTGTGCTTTTTATCTTAACTGATGTTTTGGAAACATCGTCACTGGCTCGCTTTCGCCACAATCATCAGATTTGGTTTTGCACCTTGGGGCCCACTAAGTAAGCACCCACTTAGCAATGTAAACCCTAATCTGCACCTAACCCCTTCCAGTGCACTCACACAGATACACACCAAGTCATAACTATTTTCTCACCTGCTAATACCACAAAGAGGACGTTAGCCAACAGCAGCACTGATAGCCATCAAGCCTGCAGCCTCACTAACCACACACACACACACACACACACACACACACACACACACACACACACAAACAAACAAAGTTTGATGCATACACGCTTAACTTGCTTATGCCACATTACATACATCAGCTATATCTCCACACACATGTATGATGCAACTAGGGGCTGGAAGTGATAACAATTTGGATCAAAAACATTTTGGATAACTTAAATACATAATACGACTAGAAGGGAAAAGTGTGGGTTTGTTTTTATTCCAGGTTCACATGTAGAGAACATACCAGAGTCAAAGGGTCAAATGGAGACAAAAACCAAAAAAGGCTGGCACCAAAGTGAGCTCTGCTTTAAAGTGCACTGTCTTAAAAATGCATTCGTAGCTTGAGGACACATTTGCTAGAGCCTGCTCTTAAGTGACACCACAGGGATAGTTTCTCTGGGACAATGTGAGGCCCGCAGCCTGCAGGAGGACCTCTGGATTAAAGCCATTGTGGGTACAGCTGGAGGGGATAGGTGCCCCCTTTGACCACGGAGACTGTTATTCTTCACCTTTGTGCCCTGGCTACCTTCTTCAAAAGCTGTCCTCGAGTTCCTTATATGATATAATCAAGAGGTTGTTGACTTCTTACAAATTCTTCCGATTGTAATCTTTCTGCTGGCTGCAAGGCATACTGTACCTTAAATCAAGTGTGTCCAGTGATCCTCCTTAAGGTGCATGTCTCCCAAGTAGATGTGTAGATGTTCAGTGTGTATTAAAGCTGCACTTATGAGGATGAAGTCCATGACCTCTGAGTTCAGCAGCATGCTCAGCTGCTTTGCTGCTTCATGTATATATGTGATGCCCATTTAAATATTTACAGGATGGTCAGCTTCTGCTCTAATTGGCAAACTGGTGTCTTTTTTGTACACACACACTGAGTGTTTTGTGGGGTTGGTTTCACCGTGCCATTGTCTGGAGACTTCCTCAGCCATGAATGTTTGATTGATATATATTTTCAAAGGAAAAGTGTTTCCCTCCATAATTTAGCAGCAGGCCTGAGGATGTGAGGAGGGGTGACCAGGAGGAGAGAACAGCATCCATTTGCAAATCTCTATCATTTATGGACCTTTGTACTCAAATGCCAGGTTTTGTTTCTCAAAATGCTCTGTCTGTATGTGTGAGTGTGTATGGCAAGTATTTCAGCTTGATAGTCTCCACATGACATGATGCTAGCTGAATGTGTGGACTGTGAAAAGCTGGCACACAGCAACTGTTGTTAAATCTCTTACTGACTTACTTGTGCTAAGCTGGTATCTTGTGAGCTGAGACTCTGAGAACACGGACGTTGCTTTTCACTGCCTGGCCTGGCACTGTGTTAAGAGCAGACCATTTAAAGGCTCATTATTATTTGAGAACCACAGACATGATGTTTTTAGGGGACAAGTGTCTATAAAAGTAAGGATACCCCTGCTAAGTCTAAATCACACAATTTAATAGGTGTAAACATGCACTTGGCATCTGGATTGAGGATCATAACCTGCTACTACAACAAAAAAAGCCTCAGATTTACAAAACAACAAACAAACCAAAAAACAGTTAACATGAAATATTCAAATGCTACATTTGAGATTGTGGTCCCCAACTGGTCCAGTCATGGAGTCCAGTTTTCTCCTTACTCATTAGTTCAAGGTCCAAACAGTTTAATACATTCAGGGTCATACCTGGGTTTGGCCATGCAGTCGAGCTAGTTTTCTGTCTCTGTCAAGTAGCTATCCGTTAGTCACTCACTCTACTGCAGGAAACAGCACTGCAAAAAAAAGGTCTGTGCCAGAAATTCACCGTATTTTAAAGTGTGTTTTTTTCAAACTTGCAGTCCATTCAGAATGGACCTGTGACCCTCTTTTAGACCGTGACCCACCAGTTAGGAACCACTGCTTTAGATAACAGATCTCAGAACTTTAGTCTTTTTCACAAATAAATAATGTTCCATGGAGTTTTTCGCCAAAAAGCGGCACTTCGTTAGTGATGTCTGGTGTCAGACACCAACAAAAAAAGTCATCCTTTCACATCGGCATGATTCACAGCCGGTAGCCGTTATTGTTTTAAATTATTCTTAATGATCCATAATGCTGTCAAATATCAACATTTGGTAATGGACTTTCCATGTCAGGATAAGACATGCAAGCGACGTCGTCACTTCACTTATTAAATAATTGCATTGAATAGGAGCCCTGCAGTGTGCAAGCTTTTCTTTGCCTTTTCAAGACATGCATGCTACCCTGGGTTGGTTGGTTGTTGATGTCCTGTGTCAACTCCAACCTATTACATGCATTGTCTATTCTCAAAACACACTGTCATTTTCACAGGAAATGTAGTTTGTATATAGTCTCTTTCAAAATAAACACACTATGTCAGTGCAACATGTGGTTATGTTTAACCAACATACACACACGACTGGGTTTAGGCAACAAATGCATGTGGTTGGGTTTAGGAAAAAAGAACAAGGTTTGGCTTTACAGTCTTACAGGAAGTGAACACCAGCCTCCTGGGTGAAAGTCAGTGGTTGCTGGACCCATACACCACCCCTCCCACCTGTCCTACTTGGACTTCCGGTTTCTTAACTTTCGTTGTTGTGCTGCCATATTTCCCAATGACGTCAGCGGGCATCATTAAATTGTATCATGCTGACGTTAAAAGGATGAGGTCGGTGTCTGACGCTGGAGGTCACTGATCAGGAACCAGTTTGCGATGACTTCGGAGTGAAACCAAGTTGACCAGGTGAGCTATTCAGCACCCAACATGAGGATTTTTCTGTTGGTTCTTGTAGCCAGCAACTGAACAAGTAGAGCGCTTTGATTGTGCCGTGTGCCCAGGTCGTACCACCATGTTACTGTTAAGATCCTTTAAGATCAGACTGATCTGTAGACCATAACATACTTTGCAATTTCTTTGTACAGGAGTAAACTTTGGTCAGACGGTGGTACTGGACATAAGATCAGGGGCTACCAACAAAATTCCTCTGGGAACTATGATTATGTACTGTATGTATGTACACTGTAAAATAATTGATTTTTTCAGTAAATTTTTGTGAAATGACAGTTGTATACTGTGCACTCACAGCAGGTATACCTGCATATATTACTGTGATTTAACAGTACGCCTCTGTAAAATTACTCTAATGTGCATGAATTTCACAATTAAATTCTGAGTTTGGTTAGATATCTCAGTACAAGCCTGTGAGGTGATAATAATGTAATTCATTGTAAAATATTACAGTTATATATTGTAACTCCCTGGTTAGGAATGACCCCAAATAGTCGATGATTCAGTGATTCAATTTGAAGAAGTCTGATTCGACTGCCAGTCTCGCCGTCAAATCATCACAAAATGTGGTTATGAAACAAGAACGTACCATTCTGACTATATGGGGGTGCTCACTGCTGCTGAACATCTTGATTTGTTAGGCTGATACAAATATCAGCCTAATTTCTGTTAATAAAGAATTGAAAATGACGCATGTTTAATCAGTAGGCATAATCATTACTACGCATAAATAAATCACCCAGATGCTAGATCCAAATAAGCTGAGGTGAGTGAGTGCCCTGCAGGACCATCAGAGCAGCATCGAGGCCTATGGTGATTTAAAGTTAAAGTTTAAGTCCCACAGATTGTCACACACCTGAGTGTGTGAAATTTGGTCTCCACATTTGACCCATCCCCTGTGGGAGCGGTGAGCTGCAGCGGTGCCGCGCTCAGGATTCATGTGGTGATGATTTACGGTGGCGGAGAGAATAAACAAACCCTTAGAGGAGGTATGTGCTCCCAAATCAAACTTTTTTGAAGGATTATTCATTTACCTGAAGTGTCGAATGAGTGAAGTGACGAATTTCACCGCTGATTGTTTTCTTGATAGACTCTGATTATTTTTTATTTATTTATCATCACTAGTCTGTCTGACCAGAGGGGAGGGTCAGATGCGGCCGGGAGTGTGGCCGGTAGTGGGGATTTCAGCACCACGGACAACACGTGTAAAAAGACTTGACAAGTGTCTCCTTTTAAATGTGTTTGCTGCTAGCGAAATTATACATAATAAATAAAGACAGTGACATATATTCAATAAAAACAATAAGCTGAACGTTCATATCAAGCTTTTGTAGTACAGTGAATTTCAGAATTGTGCGAGTGCAGCCGGAGAGCGGGCGGCAGTGTTTGAGGCAGGAAACTCGATATGGACTTGAAAATCAGTTTCGGAGTGGGGGGGTTTCGGAGTGGGGGTGTTTCGGAATGGAGGACTGTCCCCAGCTGGGCAGCGCGTTTGCGCTCACCTAGAGCATCATACCTTGATGAAGTGAAAGGAATAAAGATAAAGATAAAATGATAACCCTTTTACTTTTATTATTATTATCTTATTATGCCAACTTAAGAATTAAATTTGTTTCATTGGGTATTTTAGCTCTTTTCTCTGGAGTGGAAACTGATGCAATTGAGCTCATTAATCAATGAGGGGAAAACAGCATGATTCGACAATTAGTCGGCTAAAGGAAAAATCTGTCAAATCAGATTTGACTATGAAAATTCTTAGTCAGGCACACCCCTATCCCTGGAAATAATTTCCAGTGTAGATTTTTTGATATTTTGGCTAGTGGTTTCCTGGCTGGTCTCTTGTTCTAGTGCAGAGTGACAGATGATAATTACTGGTAGAAGGCAATTATCAATACATTCACAATTATGCGAAATAGAAAATATGTTGTCAAGAACTGAACTATACAGATTTGATTTGTACCTCTAAATTACAGAGCATCATGTGGCAGACTATACTATACAGCACCAGCCTGCCATGCAATCAACCACTATACTAGAGACTATAAATTATGACACCGCAGACTGCACTCACATTACACATTGTACGGTCACAGTACAGTCCCACACTGCCGCAACATTTATGAAAGACAACTGCCATTGGACAGTGGGCAGAAACACAAAGGTGGTAAAGAGACTGTGAGATCCCGTGTAACTGACCACACCGTTACTCAGCATGCATCTTAGCTGGCTGCAGCACCCAGACAGCTCAGACACATCAATCTATATCAGAGGGATTTTTAATGAGCTGCCTTATCCTATTGATGTGGATGGTTGTGGTGCAGGCCGCTCCTCCAGGCCAGCCTGATGTCCCTAGGGCCTGGTCGTCCAGCCAGCTCATTGTTAGGTTTCATATTCCTGCATTCATCTACACACACACAAACACACACACACGCGCACACACACACACACACACACACACACACACACACACACACCTCCACAGACAAGGCAAGTATCCCCATAGCTCACACAGCCTGTCTACTGCATAAACATGGGGTATAGAAAACAAATATGGGGAGGGAGCACTGTGTGTGTGTGTGTGTGTGTGTGTGTGTGTGTGTGCGTGTGTGTGTGTGTGTGTGGTGTCTGATGCTTGCAAGTGCATGAATGCATGTGCATGGATGTATGGGGATCCTTTTGATGACCTGACTTCCCCCCTGTCCTCCACACATGATTTTCCACCCTCTTTGTCTCAGCCCACAGGGAGGTGTATACACAAGTTATTTTTAAATATCTGGAAGTACGTTTAAGTCCTGTAAACTGTAACACTGCAGAGATACAGGCTTACATTAGAGAAGTATATTTAATTATATTTTAGTATGATGTCTTTCTTTTTTACTGATCTGTCCCTAGTGTAAAGGAACAGTCTGTAAGATTCAGGGGGATAAGGGTGGGGGTGGGGGGGGGGGATTGTCCCCTCCATTTAAAAAAAAAATGTTCACAATCATAGTTTTACAAAATATCTGCGTCTACACTACAGCACTAAAACAACTCCAATCACTCACGTGTGTAGTGTTCACGCAGACAGCGGCACAGCTGCAGAGCTGCCTGCTGCTGTGAGTACTGTATTTCCACAACTGAAAGCAGGTAGGCTACTGCACATACTGTATTTATGGAGCTGCACCCACCACCTTTTCAGCAACAGGTCCTGCAAATATTTCACAAATGTTAACAAATGAAGGGATCGCGTCCACAGAAACGAAACATTGCTAGGAGACATTTATTTTGAAAAAGAAACAGGGCGTGTTGAGTCAAAATAAAATACTGCATGCAAATGCAAAAGATGGTATGATGTCAATATGAGTATCAAAAGACTATTTTCACTGCCTATTTGTTGTTGAAAAACGTGCATCACATGGAAAAACAGGCGAGCCCCGAGAATCCTTTTCTCCAGATGTTCTGCAGCCTCATTTAAGAAAAATAGTGCTGCTCTGGACATGTATGAGTTTTCCTTACACTCCTCATCGACAAAAATTCCACTTTGGAAACTGTCCTACAATCTGCTGTAATGACAGGTCCTGATCCAAAACCAACAGTTCTGGGGACTTTAAACTTGGACTGATGTGGAGCAAAAACACTGGTGCAGCAGATGTCTCCGTTCGTCCATGAAATGGTGAGTTTAAGTGTAAAGTACATGGTCATTAGACCAAGCATTGCTAACAAATCATTAGCAAACCTGAAGTTCAACATTGTTGTTGCTGTTTCCAGTATTTGCTCACAAAGCATCAATAGGCATGCACAATTTGAGAAGATTACATCATCTTTTTCAACGCTCCATTTTACACGTCCACACAAATAAACAGTAAACAGGGTTTCGATAAATCTTCACCTCAGATGACATTTCAAAAAATATCTGTTTTAGTGACCTAAAACTCTGTGTGCGTGTGGAAAAAAAATTGCAACCAGTTTCAGCGTTTATTACTCAGGAAGTTTTTACCATGAGCTGAATCATTTCCAGAGGTCTCTTCCTCCCTAAAACAAACAGACCAGGTGATTTAAACAGGTAAAAACACTGTATAAAGGAGTCCCACCATGGAAATGAATGTTTTTCCAAAGCTGTCTGTTTTTTTGCCAACGGCCCCCAGCCCACCACCTCCTATTTCACCTATTTTCACCTGTTTTTTCCTCTGATAACTTAAGATCCAGACATTTAGCAGGTTTATATCAGCAGAGGTCTCTATCGCAGGTGATTTAAACTGGTAAAAACACTGAAAAAAGCAGTGTCAAGATTAAAATGCTTTTCATTGCAAGGGCTGCTAACCACAGTGGCTGATGCAAAAAACACAAAAGCGTGGAATCACAAAAAGCCCTATCTAGAGTCAGTGTTTGGTTTGTCTGTTCTGGGCTACTGCAGAAACATGACGGTGCAACATAGAGATCTCTGTAGATGAGGAGTTGGTCAGGTAACAAAAACAAGAATGTTATTTATTACACTAAATAAAACATACTTATTATATTATATTCCATTTCTGCCAGTATATCCCCTAAATCCTAAACACTGGAGCTTTAATTTGCTGCTGATGCTATTTCCTGTTATAGAAAACTCATATGTTCCCCATGTTAACCTGTCTCCATGAATTGTCAGAGCACAAATACTGTAAATTTTCATCATGTCAGCAATAGAGTCATGTCAAACTACTCTGCTGCTCTGAGGTTATTTTTTAACACAATTCTTCTTGCTCACTAATTAACTGCATTCACTCGATTTCAGAGTTGTTTTTTGTTTGTTTGTTTTGCATCAATAGAACTAAAAAACTTCCAAATCTTTGAACCTACATTAAATAACATAACATTGCTGTTTGAAAGCTGTAGCATTCATGTAGGCCGGTTCTTCTCTCTCCCATCTAGTTAATGCCAATAAACCTCTGTCTGCTTGTCTTGACTACACTGTATACAAGTGTGGGATTCACAGGACCACAGACGATTTATCATTTGGTAAAATCCTCAAACCACTAAAGGGAGGGCAACTGATCACAGACTTTCTTGCAAACACAAGGTTTGCAACCAGCTTTCCAGCAACAAGGAACTAAGTGAGTTAGCACCCAGTGTCTAACTCTGCAAGGACCCTGAGCAACCAGCTTCCTCGGATCAGAAACCTTTGGACAAAGGACCCAACAAAGACTGCACCTGGAACCATCTTCCCAGCCTTCTTCTGCTGGCTAACAACAGTACACCACCTCTATCCATTCAAGGATCGGTAATGTAACAACTGGGCATAGCTTATCACAGCTTTACAGGCTAAGCAAGACTGTTTAACTTGTATGTGATTTAATGCTGTTTACTGAGTTTGTTGTGATTGTTGGCAGTTAGGTCATTGATTAGTTGGCTTCGCCACAGCTAAGTGTTTAGTTTGCCAATACTGTTCACAACAGATTCTTGCACACAACTAAACAATCTTTGCACTAATCCAGACCGTTTCAAATCACATTCACATAGACTCATTAACAAAGGCTTTCAACAGAGTTACATCCAAACAGACACCTCCCCCGGAACTGAAGCAGCCTTGATTCGGCCATTTTGGTAGTTCTCTGTTGTCAGCCATTTTGTTTTGTAGGCCACTTGATCAACACACCTGCCTTTGTCTTTCTCTTCTTTCTCTCTCTCTCTCTCTCTCACACACACACACACACACACACACACACACACACACATATACACACCAAGCTTGTATATAGTTAGTTAGAATTTGTGTGTTTTGGTTTGCTTTGCTAATTTGTGAATAAATATAATTCTTTGGAATCATACCTGCTGTCTGTTTATTGTTGCACAAGAGTGAATGAACAGTCAACCTCTGCTGCGTCAAGAACTCCGAAATCCTTCAGGCATTACTGTTAATTTTGATGTCATTAATTTAATTATTAATCAAACTCCAAATTAATAGTTTAGCCTATTTTATGAGACTGATATCTTTAACTAGCTATAATTTTTCCCTTTACGGAAATGGTGCCCCACGAGGTGATTTAATGTTAATTAAGTCACATTATTTAACATAATTATTAATTATTAATAATAATTATTAATTATTTCCAATAGCCAATTAAACCCTTACATATTTGGTACCTCCGTGTGAAGCCCAGTGTGTTGACCCCAACATTTATGGTGCCGCTGAGTAAGGTAAATATATGTTGATTCCCAACATATTTGGTGAAATAAATATATGTTGATTCCCAACACAAGTCACTTGGCACAAAAAGGAAAAAAAAAACACATTCAGAGTTAAGAAACAATGAAAAAATTTGCTCCCAAAAATAAAATTTCCTTGTTTGAATCTCAGCAGAGGTAAGATAAGCAGTGTAAATGTCTCTCAGATAGAAGAGATCAGCTGTCAAAAATCTTAGGGGATGATGAGAGATTTGGAGAATATGGATGAATGAATGAATGATGAGCATGCAAATAAGGTAGTGGTGGCAAAGCTGGCAATTTGGAGGCGAGGGATGATCCCAGACCATGTCCAAATTTATTTATTTATTTTTCTACAAAGACTGAAGCAGCATCAGAGCTCACATTAGTGACTGTAATAAATGGATGCAGCAAAGAAATGGAGAACGCTCCCCTGTTCCCTCCCCGCCACTCTCTGTTGTTTTCCAGCATTCCCTGATGAATGTTAGCAGAACATCAGGTGGGCTGCAAGAGAGAAAGAGAACTAGAGAGTGACCAAAAGGATATAAAAAAAGGCTACTGCTACTGAAAGTGAGACTGTGAGTGGTGTGACATTGATTGATGTCTGAGCGCTCTTCCTGATCCACTGATTAAACCCATCAATCTATATGCAGAAGAGGTGTCCGATGCAAATGGACCCAATCAAGCAGGACAAAATGGTTTTGTCAGGAAGTTATGGAAATAACTAAAGGTAAGGCCAGAGAACGCAGCGAGCAAGCAGGGATCTGATGCCGTGATGCTCCAAATTAGGAGATTACATGCTCGCCGCCCCCCCACTGTTTGGTCCTGCTCTGATGCTCAAATTGTACTGCCATTCTTTCTTTCTTTGCTTAGCGGTCAAAGCCCAGTGCCGGCATACGCTACACTACACAATGCAATTGCCCAGACCACTTCAGCTGCAGCATCAGTACGATGAGAAAGGGGAGATATTATAAAAATAAAAATATAAAAATAAAACCTGTTCCACTGCTTTCAGACATTACAGGGGTCTACTTCTGGCATTAGGCGGTCATCAACAGTTTATTCTTTGACCAGTAGTGGAATTATGAGTCACATTTGACCTTTTTTGTTCAGCCACATAAGCAAAAGGCCTTGTGTTTGTCTCCGGGAGCAGATTGCTGATGTTGAATCACAGCAGTGAGAGTTCCACACCACCTAAGCAGCCTGACCTACCAGCAGCTCATTTGAATAGAAGAAAAAAAACCACATTTGTTGTCAGGGAAAATGCATCTCTCTTAAGAGCAGAAAGAAAAAAATGAATCACCTTCAAAGGCATCAAGCCGTTAATTCCAGATGGGTCCTGGGTTTTTGTTTTTTTTTCTTGAGGGGGGAGGGACTTTCCACCTTTCTTTTGTTGCCCTCATCTGCCATGCCTGACCATTTCAATATCTCAGCCTATCTAATAACAGTCATTCCTCTGTGGATTCTCTGTCTCACACGCATACACATACACATACACATACACACATGCGCATGCACGCACACACACACACACACACACACACACACACACACACACACACACACACACACACCTCAGCCAATTGCGATCCGAATCAGTTTAATTAAGTAACAAATTCTGTTGGCATAGTAACAGCTCAGCTAATTTATCATGGGAAATAGTCTGTTAGACACACAGGTTGCTTGGCAACAGCCAATGGTGGTGTGAGATGTAGTGGTGACAAATTGCATGAGATGCAGATGCGTGTGATGACAGGCTGCTGTGGTTGAGTGGCGTCAGGAGAAAGAGGGGTGACTGAATGTTGGTGTGATGAGATGCTGAGATGTGGACACATGACCCTATACTTTTTATCAGTATTCATAAGAAACATTCTACTTTCAACATTTGTCCTAACTAATGTTGGAAGGGTTAATTCTAAAATGTATTCCTGTACAGCAGTACTAGTCGACATATGATCCATGGGCTAAACCTGGCCCCCAATAATACAATAGTGTGCTGGGTGGCCGCCCAACCATTTTCTGTTTCACAATGAAAATGATTTGATTCACACTGGGATTTTTTTTTTTTTTTGTACTTTTAATAAGAATACAGTGCCAGAGTGCATAAAAAAGCATAAAAATAGAGCTTGTTTATCAGAAAAAGTGCCAAGAAAGGATCCCCCAGACCCCCCAGCAGAGACCCAGTATACACCTCAAATGTCCTTAAATACTAGAAATGTCATTTTGCAAGAGTGGCCCCGGCCAAACAAGTTGAGTATTCCTGCTTTACAGCTTTATAAACTCATGCCCTCCCATGCAGCATTTTCCATTAGATTGACTAAAGTCCCCCAGTTGGGGGACCTCTAGAGCTGCTAATAAAGGTCTGGTGTGTATCAATACGCTGATCAGATGAATATAGTGATGTTGCCCATCAAATTTAACAGCAGAACCTCAGCTACAAGGCTGTAAAAAAACTTTTTACATGCACCAAACTCAGTTTTAACATCAACTAAATAAACAACAACAACAACTAATTCCAACAACTCAAAACAGCACCGATATCCCGACCCATTCAGTGTATTTCGGGCTCTAACTCGACCACACGTCCAAATCACTCTCCCTTTAACCATCACAGAGCTACAGCCCAAAGAACAACAACAACAGAAATGTCTTTGCCAAAATATATTTGTAATATGGCTCATACCTTATTAATTTCGCCGTAAAATGCACATTCTGCTGTTGATTCACACTCTGTTCACATACTACCAGAAGTTGTCCATCATTTAGTCTGAGTGGGCAGAACTTCGCTGCATAGATCAGCCTCTCATTGGACAGAACGAGCCACCCGCTGAAGTAGCAGTTCTCAACTGTTTTTTACACGTCCTTTACTAACTTTTGTTGTGTTTGATTTTGCGGGGATGTAGCCATTTTTCTGCCATGGTTCGCGTCCTGTAGGCGATATTTTTGTGGGTGTGTTACACCAGAACCTGTTTCCCAATATTTCCCAATATTGTGTGTGTGTGTGCAATATTTTTGCAAGCGCACCGTTGCTGTTGCACGGCCCAGAACAATTGTGATTGGTTGAAAGAAATACAAGCAGCCAGGGCGTTTTTTTCTCCAATGTCAAAGTGAGAGTTGGCCCAGCCTTACCTTTCTTTTCTTGGTCTGTACTATGATGTGATAGAGGTTTAGAGCTGCAGCTGCATCATTCCAAAGGGATACTAAAACTAAAAATGCTTTTTTTTTAGGCGAACTTCAAAATATTTCATTTGTGCTGTGTGCCATCTTCATTTACTCCTCACATATAACACATATACTGATATTTACACATCTTAACAAATCTCACAAGTGTTCCCCTTACCATGACACCGAAAGTATTCAAATAGACCTTTTGGTTGCAGAGATATTCATTTCATTATGGGTATACAATTTTCAAGCAGAGGCCTATAAAATAGTTTGATTAACCTTATAAATCCTGACCCTAAGTAGCATATTCTAAATACTTTGGATTGCTTTTGGAGTACATCAGAATCATCTTGATGAGCTCATTTTTCAGAGTCTTTAATTCCCATGTCAAAAAAACACCACAGTGTCCTGCCTGTGTCTCTCCTCTGCCACTGTCATGTGGCATGTACACTACACACACACTTTTTTGTATGTGTTTGCTTAAGGAAGGGACCTCATACAAATTTTAGAATCTTTTAATTGAACTTTGCTCTCTGTCCACACTAAATCTGTTAAATATGTACTTCTTTTATGTCATGGGAACTAACCAGGCAGTATAATTATCAGCGGTATGCAATTGAGATGTAACCACTTAAACGATGGCCAGATACTTTCTGTCATCCTAAGTTTGTATATTTTAACCCTCTGAAAATGGAGTGGGGGGTTGTTGTTTACGTAATCGCTAAATGAAAATAACGTCTTAAAATCGTTCTGGAATAAAAAACTGTGAGAGCTAGAACATGTATTCTTTTGCAACAGAAACCTAATTTCTGTCTTTCGTGTCATCACATTCTCTGCGAGCATTGGTATCATTACATTAGGCTACAAGCAGTCCAAAAGACAGTGAAAACATGCATTGACACCACAGTATTGTTGTGTTATGGCCTTGGGAGATCATGTTTTACATGATCCTGTTTCCAGTTGATCAAACATAAAAACTATAATAGCTAGAGCATTTACTTTTTTGGAGCAGAAAGCTGAGACTTCTGTCTTCATCATGTTGTTTGCTTGTGATGATGTCACTGCGTTATGCTACAAGCCATCTACAAGACAATGAAAACATGCGGTGGTGCCAGAGGAGCAGAGGAGCAGAGAAGCAGAGTGAAAGGAATGTCTGTTGTAATTTTTCGAATCTTTCAATATAATAAACTATTATGGTTCATTGACTCAAATAACCTTTCAGCTTTTAGGTTGTACAGATTTTAGGGACATGAAGCATCTGAAAGAAATGACAATCACAATAAGCAAAAACACCAACAAATGCACTGGCGAACCATTTCTATGGCAGAGTTCATAAGGTTAAACATCAAACACAATTTTTATATTGTGATATTTACTGGAAATGACATACAATATAGGGGGCTGTGGATTTTGACAGGCTGTGATACTGCTTTATTTTATGGGGGCACGAGCCTAAGGTTCTGGAATAACTATGTTTTCAAAGATCCAAATCTTAATCTCGTAATAAACCTATATCTCCATCAAAATTCTCTTCCTCTTCTCATTTCAAATGGACAGCAAACATCAAACACATCACTGCTTCCCGTGCACTTGAGAATTTCTTTTCTTTCTTTTTTTCTAATTTTATTCTATTTTTCTCCCAGGAAAGACCTTACAGACACCAGCTGTTTACAGCAGCAGATGTAAAAGCTTTCATGAACTGGCTATAGGTTGACTCCCTGCTGTGTTGTAGCAATCAGTGGCAGAAAAGCACTGACATTTATTCATATGAAAATGTCACTGATTATTACTTTAAAAGTTACTGCAAATGCGGCCACAGTGATAACAACTCAAGACCAAACACGTGTACATGTAGATGTGAAGTGAAACGAAAGTAGCCTTCAGTAACATCACTGAAGGATTTGTATAGAGCACATTTCTTGGAGGCTTCAGCTAGTACAGGGACAGTGGAATTATTAGTTTTATTGTGCACTTTGATTATGCTGTTCTGGTGTTCTTGTGGAACATTGTTCAACAATTTATCAGACAAACTCAAGGCAAAATCTGCCACTGTTCCATGTGATTTAGAGTGGTTCGAATCACAGGAGATATACTTTTCCCACTGCCACTACAAAATATCTGTTTAATGTTAATAACCAGTATCTGAATTGGGCCACCTCTCATCAGTATGTTGTATTTCTGTCCAACTATGTACTTATTACTCTATTCCGTTCCTTGCTAATGTATGTAGGGGCTTAAAATGTAGTAATTTTATGTTTAGAGCAAAAAAAGATTGCTGCTCAAACAAGTTTTAAGAGCAGGAACATCTGCAGTTGTGTATTCTAGTTGTCAATAAATGCTGACTTAGAGCCCATATTTCTGCTCACTCCTCTGGTCCTGTCCATATCTGCACAAAGTTTGGCCTGTATCAAGGGCAAATATGTTTCTAATTTGTGCAAATCAATTGCTACTACTATCAATATTGATAGATTACTGAATGGGCTTAATGGGCACAGGCCCAGGGGCCCAAAGTATCAGGGGCCACGTGGCCTTCATCTGCAAAATGTCACTCAAATGAACACATACTGACCAAGAGTAGACTCAAAGTGACCACAAGGAGATGCAAAGGAACTGCAATGAGCCACTAAATAACTACAAAAACAGCAACAGAGACAAAAAATGACTACAAAGGGAGAAAAAACAACCACAAAGAGACACAAAACAACCACAAAGGGACAAAGAATGACTACAAAAACAGACAAAACAACCTCAAAGAGACACAATACCACAAAGATATGCATAACGACTGCAAAGAGACGCAAAACCATCACAAAGTCTGTGTGTCTTACTCCTACAGTGAGTGAGTGTTTGAGAAGGTGGTTGAGAAGTGAGAAATTTTGACTTCAACTTGTGCACTGCACTGTGATGGTCAACTTTGACTTTCATTCTCAATTAAGAACACTGAAGGGTGTTCTTTTTCCTAAACTTGCTCTCACTGCAAATATTTGGTCTAAACTGAGCTTTAAGAAACCTGGATACAGCACTGGAGGCAGGACTTTGTTGATTCCAGGCTTCCAGGAATGCAGTTTAGCCTTGTGGCCAATCTTTTATAGTGGCCACTCACAGTATTGCAGCAAAAATTATGTAAGAATTATCTGGATAATCTGAGCTGGTTCTGCATCACTGGGCCCGTAGAGCACTACAAACTTCTGCTGGCCAAGCAACTACCTCTTGTTTAGCATTCTCCTGACTTGATGGGGATAATATGATATAATCGTGCGGCTTCTCTAGACATTTCAAATAGTATCAGACCCAGGAATCAAATCGCGAAAGTGAAACAAAACATTTGTGAGGGTTGTGACACAAATGTATCCACTGATTTACAGACGTCTTTTTCACAGTGTAAGTGTATTGGGAAAAAGGCACCAATTGTGAGAGACAGCAAGCCCAAATAGTGGTAGCAGCAGCTCGCAGTGGCACTTTCTGAGGCAGGCTCAGCTGCCATTGATATATATTTGTATATTTATCAGAACCGGATCATACACACTACATGGTAGGCTTGGAAGTAGAGGGCTGCATTGGGATTGTGTCCCGCCAGGTCTCGCAGGACCAAACCCAAATCTTGTGGGAATGTGCGGTTTGAACTTTGCTGCGGGTGGCAACAGGCGGCTAAAAAAAAACACTGCGGGATTGGGATGTAGCCTATAGTGACAGGATGGAGTTAACAAATGATGTGGAAAAGAAGCTCAAACAAGGTCTGAAGGCACACTGAGCCCTCTACTTCCCAGCGCTCTCAAAGCTGGCGCATTTCATCTTCAGTATCCAGTGCGCCTTCAGTGTCTGTGTCTGCGGGCCTTTAGTGTCTGTGGGCGCATCTTAGAAGAGAGACGCATGGGATTGGGGCCGCAGTTGGTCAGCAACATTCTCTTCCTCAACAGCAATATTATGGACAAGTGATTCATTTGTTATTCATTCAATCATTCATCTTCTAACCACTTCATCCTCTTGAGGGTCGCGGGGGGGGCTGGAGCCTATGCCAGCTGACATCGGGCGAGAGGCAGAGTTCACCCTGGACAGGTCACCAGACTATCGCAGGGCTGACACATAGAGACAGACAACCATTCACGCTCACACCAACGGACAATTTAGAGTTATCAATTAACCTAGTTCCCAAATTGCATGTCTTTGGACTGTGGGAGGAAGCCGGAGTGCCCGGAGAGAACCCACGCTGACACGGGAGAACATGCAAACTCCGCACAGAGGGGCTCCCACACCCGGGATCGAACCGGCAACCCTCTTGCTGTGAGGCGACAGTGCTAACCACCACACCTTGCCGTCTGATTCATTTGTATGTTTGTATGTTATTTATTAGTGTTATTTGAGCCACAGCCTACTCTCTTTGCTATTTGTTAATTACATAAAGAGGCATGATAATGCTAGTGTTATTGAGCATAGGCTTTATCTTTATCTCATTAATGTTTTTTATTCAGGTCTTTCTTAGAAAAGAGACCTTAACCTTAATCACTGTGTGACTGTATAAAGGTAGAAAAATAAATAAAATACAGAGGAGGAGAATAGAATATTAAACAGTCTGTATTTCATTAAAAACTAAATGAAAACAACAAAATAGGAGCGCTATACCTGAGCAATGTGTCAAAAGACATGCAGACCAGGGAAACTAAACAAACAACCCCTTGAATCTTTTATTTAATAGCCTTTAAAATGACGTGTTTTCTCCTGTGGGACGGGAGAAGACACAAAATCAGTGCATCTCTATTATTGTGCGGGCATAAATTCTCAGAGTTTTGTGGGAGCGGGCGGGAGTGGATATACACATTGTGGAGTGGGCGGGAGTGTAACACACACATTGCGGTTGTGGGCGTCAATGGTCAGAAATTCAGCGGGAGCGGGCAGGAGCGGGATGAAGAAAACAGTCCTGCGCAGGGCTCTACTTGGAAGTAATTCTACCGCTTGGCTACTTTCAAAAATTTAATTCAAAGCCCAGCCTACTTCCTGGGAGCCTGATACAGATAAGGAGAATTACTATTTTAGAGACTGACTTTTTTGATGATGGAAATTTAAGCTCTCTATGTCTTTTTTTAACAATACATGTCTATATATTCTTTATATTCTATTATCTCTGACCTTTTAGTCTTGTGTCATTATGTTTTGACTATACACGCAACTGTACTTTACTGCAATCACCATCTATCATAATCATCCTCACACCACAGCTAAAGAGCCTGCACATCTGTGCCATTTACTGTAGTGTCAAGAGGAAAGTACAGCTCTGACAGGACTCTAATTCCTAACAGCTCCAGTTTTTCATGACAATTGTCATGAATTGTGGGGCCATTTCCATTTGCAACAAAGATGTTTGGTGTAATGCATATTGTTGATATGTTGTCTCTCTCCAGTGCACAGTCCCATCATAAACACCAGGGGCCCTAACGAATGGCACACTCACTGGACTATGTGGTTACATGATGAAAGTTATTCATCACATTTGAATTATTCTAATCAATTTGCTGTCAGGCTAACTGCTGTGGCCGTCACAGTGACGGCGCCGTCAAGCACTGTTTGGTTGCAGCTCGGCGCTGCCCGTGAAATTTATACTTTCCGTAAGTACTCGTAAAACCTTCAAAGCATGACTGAGTCACCCTCACCCAAGCACCACCCCCACCCCCACCCAGTCATCCTAGTCAAGATGACAGCTGCAAACAACAAAGTCATTCACAGACAAATAGACAAAATTATGTACAGAGCTCTGCAATAGCAGAAAAACAGCTTGCAAACACAATAAAGAGCAGTAGGCATATTTTTTTCTTTTCCAGCACACAAATAAAGACACTTAAGAATGAGATTTCAATTGGTGATTACAACATGACACTAGGTTGTTCCTCACATACGCCTTGCTCATAACAGCTGAAAGCATCCGCTACCCTGAGTTACTTCCTACATTTAACAGTGAGCATAAAAGCTGCTTAACCCAAAACAACAAGCCAGTCAAAGCCACCATGAACACTGTAATCACCCAGTGAGAATATGGAAAACCAAAGCTTTCGGCAGGCCAGAGGCAGATAAATACATGCTTTCTCTTGTCAGCTTAGTATGGCTTTTATCATCTGATCATGCATTAAGTGAGAGGTCCGAGCTCACTTGAACAAAGAACCTTTCAGACAGGCATCATTATTAAATGTGGGAAAAACATTTGCATGTTTCATGGTCGCTGTTTAAACACATACCAATAACTTTTACAAATAAAGTCATTATAGCCCCGTTCCCACCATACAAAAAAAAGGATCTGCTGTTCCTTTAGTCCTGCAGCACAGTGAGACAAGTTTGCTCTCTGCAGCTGGGAAGTTTCCACTCACTATTTGTCTCTGTTCTGCAGAGGTCCCATCCTGCAGAAAGCACAAGTCGACAAGTCTTCTCACACTGAAAATCACAATCACCAGACAAGACAAGGGTGAGGAACCTGTTGAGTTCCTCAGGCAATGGTTTATCAGCTCACCTGTGGAGTTCATCGCAGCAGGCATCATCTGGAGTACCAGACAAGGTCTGCAAGGTCATCTTGGCAAAGTGGTATTCTTGTTGTCGTGAATAGCAGGTGGTTTGTTTTCATGCTCCTCTCATCTGTGAAGACCAATGAACTGGTGCTCTCCCTTAAAGAGAATGGGGACACGGGACTTGTTCTTCACATTTGATAATCAGAACTATTCTAGGTGATTGTATTGAACAAAGTTGTGACATTATATAAACTAAGCACAAAAAGTAAGGAAATGCTATTCTCCTACATCGTGCCCTGCCTTTTACCTTGGACAAAACAGTAATAGATTTGATTGATTTTAATTATTTGTCGTGCACAGCCTATATGGGTTTACAAGACACACTAGCAATGTGTTTGGTAGATTATCTAACAATGCTTCTTGGCAATAAATCTCATACTGTTGGAAAGCCTGTTTATTTCCCTTTAAAATGGTGCCATATTTGTAAGGAACATGTATTTGTGGGATGAGCAGCAGAGCTAATTGTGTGGGTTGCGCCCGTGGAAAAAAATGCCAAATCTTCTCTGCCAATGCCAAACAGCTTTATTTTGCTGTTGCTATTGAACCTTGTTTTGAGCTTCTGGTACCCCCAGCTGACAATCAGGTGTCTGATTGGCACCTGATGGACAGCACCTGTGAACATAGGCCCTGCCACAGTGGTCAGTTGGTGTTTGCTCCAAGAATCAGCATGCCACGTCTGACTGATCTGGATAGGGCCCGTGCGATAGGGCAACTTCAAGCTGGTGTTCTGGAACCTGAATATGTAGAGGAACATTATGTTCAGTGAGTCCAGATTCTACCTATGGCAGTTGGATCGTAGGGGCAAAGTGTGGAGAAAAACGCTTTGCTGATTGCTGCACTGTGATGGTCTGGGGTGGCATCTCCCTCACTGGAAAAACAAGGCATGTCATTATTGGAGGCATCTCAATGCAGATAGATATCGAGATGAAATTCAGCAACCAGTGGCAATCCCATATCTCCATAGTATGGGACCAAACTCTGTCCTTCAAGATGACCTGGTCCTGAGCTGGTTCCAGTCCTATTTGGCTGGACGGACCGAGTGCGTCTCCTCTGGAGGCGCTAAATCCTTAACCCAGCCTGTTACCTGTGGTGTCCCCCAGGGCTCTGTCCTTGGCCCCCTCCTATTCACCCTATATATGCTCCCCCTCGGCTGTGTCATTAGCAGGCATGGCGTGTCATTTCACTGCTATGCCGATGACACGCAGCTCTACATCAGGACGGAGCCGACGCCCCCTACAGCCCTTTCATCATCTCCATCACCAGCCACACTGACAACCTGTCTGGAGGAGACTAAGGTGTGGATGAATCACAACTTCCTACAACTCATCAGCTCCAAAACCGAAGCCATACTGGTCGGTACTCCACATCAAGTACGATCATCCCCCATAACCTCTATCACCTTTGCTGGTCAGGTCATTCCACTTTCCACAGCGGTCACCAACCTGGGTGTGAGAATGGACTCCCACATGACGTTTGACACCCACATCAAGCATCTGTGTAAGAACTCCTTCTACCACCTTAGGAACATTGCCAAGCTCCGCCCCACACTCTCTCTGCCCGATGCTGAAAAACTGGTACACGCCTTTGTCTCCTCCAGGCTGGACTATCGTAATGCGCTCCTCATCGGGATCCCTAGCAAGAGCATTCACAAGCTCCAATACATTCAGAACAGCGCTGCTAGGATCCTGATGAGGGTGCGCAAATATGACCACATCACACCCATCCTGAAATCACTGCACTGGCTCCCTGTGAAACTCAGGATTGAATATAAGATCTCCCTCCTCACCCACCAGTGTGTACACGGAAACGCCCCAGCCTACCTAAAGGAACTCCTCTTCCCCCAGACCTCCTCACGCACCCTCCGATCCAGTACAGCCAACCTCCTCAGGGTCCCCAGAACCAAGCTGTACAGCATGGGCGATCGAGCCTTCTGCTCAGCTGCTCCCAGTCTGTGGAATGCTCTCCCTGACCATCTGAGAGCACCACAGACTGTGGATTCTTTTAAACGCAGCCTAAAGACTTACCTTTTTACAAAGGCCTTTCCCTAGCCTTTTATCTATGTCTCATTGTTTGGTTTGTGTTTTTTTTACTAGTTATGCTTCACCGTAAGTTTATGCTTTCTTGTAGCACTTTGAGATTTCTTTAATGTAAAGTGCAATATAAATAAAATTTATTATTATTATTATTATTATTATTATTACAACATTCGCCCCCACAGAGCGGGTTTATCAGAGACTACCTCCAGAATTTGGGAGTGGAGAGGATGGAATGGCCTGCCAGCAGTCCTGACCTCAACCCAATTGAACCCTTGTGGGATAAGCTTGGGTGTGTTGTTTCTGCCAGAGTGACCAACACATCCAGGTTGGCTGACTTGCGACCAATGCTGTTTGAAGAATGGGATGCCATCCCACAGCAGTGTGTGACCAGGCTGGTGACCAGCATGAGGAGGTGCCAGGCTGTCATGGCTGTATGGTTCTTCCACACGCTACTGAGAGGTTTCTGTTTTTTATTTATGTATTTTTTTTTTAATTGTCAATTGCCAATATGTCTTGTTTCTTCAGACTTCAATCACCCAATTACCAAACACCAAACAAGAATCAACAGCAAAAAAAACTATTTGGCATTGGCAGAGAGGATTTGGCAAAACTTTCATGGGCATGACCCACATACTCAGCTCTGCTGCTCATCCCACAACTGCATGTTCCTTACAAATGCGGCACCATTTAAAAGGGGAATATGCAGGCTTTCCAACGGTATAGGATTTATTGCCAAAAAGCATTGTTACAACAGAGATAATCTACCAAATGCAAATTTCCTTATTTTTTGTGCTTAGTTTATAAGTTAGATTGTAAAACGTGAAAGCTTATATAACATAAGCCACACTTGACATTCAACATCATTATTCACACTCTATCGAGTACCTGGACTGATTTGAGGTCTTCCTCAACAACCTGATACTGACTCATCTTGGTGTCATAGACCTCATCTGGCTATTGCAAGATACAGCTGTGAAACAAAATAACAGAAATTATATTGTAATGAGCCTAATATGTGTAATTTGCCTGTTTTTGCCAATAAGGAGTGGTTGCACCATGTCAGCGACCTTTCCATTATATTCCTGGTGTTCAAATTATATGAAAAAGTGGGTTAATTTGAGTTTGTATATTGTCTAATTCAGGAGTTATGAAAATCTGCATTTGTGTGGACATCTATTCAAGATGACGAAAACGAACAAACGAATCCCATGGGCCATGAGTTGACCTTTGGCAATCCCCCCCTTGGAGATAAGCACATTTATTTGAACCCAACAGCGACAAAAAAGCCTTTCTCTATATGGCTATTTAGCGTAGCCTAGCTCGGGTCGGACACACAGCGGAAGTCAGAAAACCAGAATATGGCACCCGAGGCGGAAGTGATTCTGCCCGCCCGCAGCGGCCCACAGCCATTAAACCACAGAAGAAGAAGGAGCCGTGTTACAGTTCTTCGAGGAAGCAGTACGCAACGGGCACTGCTGAACACATAACGAAGGAGCATCATGTAAAATTATCTGTGACTGTGACCATGAACACAAATATACAGCAGGCAGTTGTCCTCAGTTTGTAAGAAATTCAGAGCTACACCAGAACATTTATGAACAGGTCTTACTTTACTACTAACTTGTGTGTAACGTTAGCATGTTAGCATGTTTCCACTAATTACTTGGACTGACCTAACGTTAGTAGTGTTAGCTTTGCAAGCGAAGGCTGCAGGTAACAGCTTTGCTGTGTTAGGATTATGTTATGTCTTCACTGTGTATCTTCACATAAAAGAATACTCATTTTCATATTGAGACAACATGATCAATATCTTTCTTGTGTCTGTACGTTAAGTGGCTGGGTCTCAGCGTTTAGTTTATAGTGGGTCAGTATGTCCTGCCCTGTGATCCGCGGAGGGATACACCTGTGAGCAGGCACAGACGTAGCTTGTAAACAAAGCTCAGCTGTTTATTTAGCCTAGCGATATCTCTGGATTTTAGCAGCTGCAATGGATGACTTTGAATGCGATTTTGAAGAGTTTCTTGTAGCGGACACAGATCCAGAGCCATACTTGTTTGAGCTGGAGCATACAGATGAGGAACTCCATGTGTTGAATGCTGAGCAGAGATGAGAGAGGCTGAATCCTCTGCTACTATTTTCCTGCACATAGTGGGATTCGGTGCTGCCATCGTTGGGGAGATATATCATCAGGAGGAAAACCACCGCAGAGAGTGCATCACAAGGAGTGAAAACTTTGCAGCAATCACTAATCCTGGTGTGATTGAAACTTTTTTCATGTTCCTAAGATGAACTGGAAAATATGCTCCAGGCCTGCAGGAGCTGAAGGACAGCTTTCAGTCGGGTGAGTAATATCGTCCGTGTCGTCTCTTTGTTTGCCATTTACCAAGTGACCGTGCTTTCCAGTAGCACAACAACGGTTACTACATTACCCAGAATAACCTGAGGCTCACACTACTACGGTAGCCTTAGTAACTCAAAATACACAACAGATTAGTTTAGATCAGAACAGAAACACGACAGGAGAATTTACTGAGTAATTTTGCTGTTTCCACTATTTACTTGGACTGACCTGACGTTATTTCACTCATGCGGTAATTTCCGGCTTTAAGACACCAGGCTGTGGGTGTCATACTGCTTCGACCAAAGAGGCGCTATAATCAACGAAAACGAGAGAAGTTCCGCACAGCTGCTTTAACTAGACACCATTAGGGTACTTAAAAACCAGGTTACAAAAGAATGCCACAAGGGTGCATGGGAACCTATTTCTTCTGCTAGACTACAGTGTTTACTGTTAGCACCACTAGCCATGCTGACAGTACTGATTGTGGTTGTGGGGAGTTGAAGCTCATAAACTACCTTGACTCAACTGTGTACATTCACTTGAGCAGGAAAAAACTTATCCTTTCACATGGAATGTTCAACAAAATACAGACTGCATTTCTCTACCAAACTAAAACACATAAAACATAATTTGGTTCCCACATTAAACAGACAGAACAACATAGACTCCCCCATACAGCACATAAAATAAATATATAAATAAATAAATAAGGACATAAGATAAATCAGACATGAAGTATTGACAGTATTAAGATTAGTAAAAAGAGTAAGATTAGATAAAAAGGAAAAACAAAAAAAGAAAAAGAAAAACACTGTCTCTGGTCCCTTTTACGCATAACAGTTAGGAGCCACCAGTCATTAGTAACTATGTCATGTGTGACCCATGATTGGTGCTATGAGAGGGGTCTTCCAGTCAGACAAGGGCCTTCCCTTTGAAAGCAAGTTCTTCAAGTCTGCTCAAAGATATTCAAGGAAAGGTGACCATATATTCATGAACAGCTCATCTTTTCCTATAAAACAGCCTGTAACCTTTCATGTGGAAGAGTATTAAAAATCTCTCTATACCATAGGGTAACACTAGGTGGGCAGGTTTTAATCCACTCGTGCAAAATACACTTACGAGCAATTAAAAGGAGCTTGTCACAAAGTTTGTACTGTGATTCGGGGAGATGCAGTTCCCTAGAAGGAAGGCCTAGGAGAAAAACACTCGGGTCCTTTTTGATTTTTTTTCCTAAATGTCCCTCTAATCACCTGAAAAATAAATGTCCAGAATCTGGAGATTAACTTTCACTCCTAAAAGCAATGGAAATACGTTACTCTATCAGAGTTACATTCGATGCATAAAGGGAAACTGAACAGTACATTTCATGCAAGGTGATAGGAGTGATGTGTACCATATGGAGAATCTTGTATTGAGTCTCCCTTAGTCTGTTACATGTAAATGTCGCTCTGATCTGGTCAGTAGCTGTATGCCAGTCGTCTTCAATTTATTCAATACCTGAGTCCCTTTCCCATTCATGAGAAATATTTGGTAACTTCTATGTGTGACAGAAGCTGACAGTTGAGTAAAAGGATGATATGAGGTGTCTTCCATTTTGGCGTTCCAAAATAAATCTCTCTATTTCACAACAAGGGTGGGTAGCAGGAGAAATTGTAGCCTGGGAAGATATAAAATGTCTCATCTGCTGATATCCAAAAATGTGTTGTTTGGGAATATTAAATGTTTCCTGTAGTTGCTGGAGGGACAGTAAGACATTATCTTTAAATAGGTCTCCAAGAACATAGATACCTTTATCCCGCCAAGAGATGAAAACAGCTGAATTGGTACCTGCAGGAAAGTCTGGGTTCTGGACAATAGGGGACTGCAATGACTTCACACAGGTATTTAGTCATATCATGCCCCCTAAAACAGGGTTATGTCTTACTTTTGAGTTCTTTTTCTTGAATTGCAAGTGACCAGACTCCATAATGAAAGTGGGGAACGAGCCCAGGAGTCAGTACACGTCTTTCTCTGAAGATAGGTTTGTAGCCATAGCCACAGATGATGTGCATGGCAAGTGCAGTTGCAGAACATGAAATTAGGCACAGAAAGACCACCCATATCTGTGGGTAAATGTAGTGCTTTGAGTTTCTGTCTAGGTTTTTGCCATGCCAAATAAACTTAGAAAATGCCTTTTCTAGGTGCAGAGGAAGCATCTGCGGGGCATATAGAAGCCGAGGGAGGATGTTCATCTTAATAAGACTAATTTGGACAAATAGGGAGAGTTTCCATAAATCCTTCACGTCTGGCGGTACCTTTATTCTCAGCTATGTAAATCCAGAAGTTGACCATTTAAAGGGAAAACTCTCTAAAACATCTGTGTTGGCCAGTGTTTCTAATGGCATAGCCTCAGAGTTGCTAAAATTAATCTTGTAGCCCGAGACGTTCCTGAAAATTGTTAAAATAGTAGGAATAGATATCTTGGGGGATGATAAACAAAAAAATGTTATGCTCAACACCACCTATTACTATAGCTTTACCATAAGTGTGTAGTCGGATATTTTCAGCCAATGGTTCTAGGGCTAAGGCAAAGAGGAGCAGGCTAAGTGGGCATCCCTGTCGAACAACTCTTGCCATGGAAAAGTGTTCAGAGCATCGCCCATTAGTAATTACGAATGTTGTTGGAGGTTCGAATCCATTTAAGGAACTTTTGTTTATTTTAAGTAGAAGATTATATAGCATTGAAGAGCCTCCTCACATTGCTGATTGAGTTGCTGAAGCCTGTCTGGTCTGATTTTATAAGAGTTGGCAGAAAATTCTCTAGCCATCTTGCGAGGAGTTTTGAGAGCAGCTTACTGTCAACTGAAATTTAACTAATTGGTCTATAGGAGCCACACATATTTGCTGGTTTGCCGGTTTCAAAATGACTGATATATTAGCAAGGTTTAAAGTAGGAGGGAGACAACCCCTGCCAAACGAATTCAAATACATGTCCATCAAGGGACCAACCAGAATGTTTTTTTTTTTTTTTTTTTTTGCCACGAGCAAGGCAGGCAAGTAACCAGCTGGGCTTATTGCCTGATTCACCAGAGCACTACTGCAATATAATTTGAATTGAGTCTCTAGATCTTGTATTGTCTTTTCTAGATCCGATTGTCTCTTAAGGGCCTGCTTTTTCTGTGCATATGTATAAGATATAATTGGCCCTCTTAAGTATGCCTTCCTAGATTCCCACAGTGTGGAGAGGCTAATGCCTGGTTTATTATTATTAATTATTATTCAGTGATAAACTGCTTCCACTATTTAGTGATGTATTTCAACAAAAGTATTATTGCTAGTAGAGTGGGGTTAAATCGCCAGTGTTTGCAGACAGGGTGTCTATAAGGAGGGAAGATAGCAAAACTAATAGGGGAATGATGGGAGAGAGATTGGATGGCAATCTTACAGTCCACTATCCTATCCAAAATCTTTCTAAAGGAAAGAAAATAGTCTATTCTGGAAATGACCTTGTGTGGAATTGAAAAAAAAAAAAAAAAAAGTATATTCCTCATCTAAAGGGTGTAGTGTCCTTCAAGCATCAAAAAGGTCAAAGTCATTAAGAAATTCACAAATTTTTACACTTTCTTTTTTGAAACAGCAGAGCAAGAAGGAGCAATACTGATGTTTTGGTTAAGTACACAATTAAAGTTGCCTCCAAGAAGTACGCATGGAGAGGAAAATGATGCCAAATTGGAAAGTAGATTAGGGATAAAAGAGGCTTCATATATAGCTTAGATGCATCCAAAAACGACATGTTTACCATACAGGTTGCCTGACAAAAGTACATAGCGCCCCTCATTATCTGTTAAAGTATACAAATTATATTCAGGTGTCCTTAATAATAGACTTAATAATTAATTCCACAGTCCTTTTGAGTGTTGGTGGATGAACAGAATGGATCATATTTATACCATCACCTCTGTAGTGAGAGCCAGACTTCAAGAAGGTAAAAACACATTTGATTGTTATTTTCGATTTTCAGAAAGTGTTTGATTGGGTCAATAGAGATCTCCTGGAGTATAAATTATTGTGTTCTGGCATTGATGGTAAATTTTACAATGCTATCCAAGCTCTGTATAAAGCCCCAGTTGCTTGTTTACAGTTAAATAATCTCAGGACTGGCTGGTTTCCTACACCATTTGGAGTGAAGCAGGGAGATGTGCTCTCCCCTACTTTATTTGCCCTCTATGTAAATGATATAGCTCTAGAAATCAAGCAGGCCAATCTGGGCATACCAATTAATGATTTGAATTTAAGTATTTTGTTATATTTTGATGATATTGTTTTAGTTGCTGAAAATGAAATTAATTTACAAAAAATGCTGAATATTATGAGTTTATGGTGTGGTAAATGGCAACTTGTCATCAACAGTGACAAAACGGAGATTATACATACAACTACATATTTCAGTTTGGCTTAAGGCCCTTGAAGTATGTTCCTTCATATAAATATTTTGGGTTTGTTTTTAAAGAAAATATGACCTTCTCTGATGGAAGAAAATCATTGACGGAGTCAGCAGGGAGAGCTTTAGGGTCTGTAATGAGTAAAATGAAAGTGTGCCCAGACCTTGTTTTTTTGACATTTTCAAAACTTTATGACTCAATGGATGGCTCAATTTTTATTTTATGCAGCAGGCGTCTGGGTTTTCAAAGATAGCCCTGACAGTAATGCTATTCAGTCTCGAGCCATGAGGTGCTTTCTCGGGGTTCACAGATATACTGCTAAAGGGGTGACTGAAGGGGACCTGGGATGGGTGTTGTGTCATGTGAAACAGTGATGTGAAATAGTTTGGTTGTGGAACGGCCTTGTTCAATTGCCAGAGGATAGGCTGACCAAAAAGATTTTTTAACTGGGATAGAACTCATAATCATCCCTGGGCAAAATAGGTTTCTGTATTATTTACATTTTCTGATTTGAATTATATATTTAGGAACATTTCGCTGTGTAATATAAACATAGTGAAAGAAAAACTAGTTAAGATTCACAATGGAAAGATGAGATCTGGTCCAAACCAAAGCTCAGAAACTATGTTCAAATCAAAGTGGGGTTCCATACAGAACATTATATAACTTTTAATTTGAAGAGGGGACAGAGGTCTCTTTGTGCCCAGTTAAGAACTGGTTCCCTTCCTCTGGCTATTGAAGTGGGCAGATATAAAGGTATCTCGGTGGAGCAACGTATATGTGTTCTTTGTAATCTTGATGTTGTTGAAGATGAATATCATTTTTGTTTCATTGCCTTTTATACTGTGATTTAAGAAACCACCTGTTCAGTGGAAAAATCCTGATTTATTTTGGTTGTCCGAAGGTGAGATGTTGCGTTGACTTTTTGATGAGGAGACCTTTGCCTTGGCAAGATTTGTAGAAAATGCTTGGCACTTAAGACAGAGAACATTGTACCCAAAATAATAAGATGTTTCTGTCATGGAATTTGGCTGTTCTGAAATGTTTGCTTTTCCTTTTGTGGACTTTTTGTTATTGATCTGCCATGTGGACATCCAGGCTGTTGTTCTGTTTAGTGTCTTGTAAGCCCATATGGGCTGGGCACCACTTGGTGCACAACACTTACATAAATAAAATCAATCAATCAGTCAATCAAATCTGTAATTGTTTTGTCCAAGGTAAAAGGCAGGGCATGATGTAGGAGAATAGCAACCCCTCTGCTTTTTGAATTATGAGAAGAGTGAAACACCTGACCTACCCAACCCCTCCTTAATTTTACATGCTCCATTTCAGAAATGTGGGTTTCTTGGAGAAAGGCTATATGGCTTTGCTTGTCCCAGAATATTTAATGTCTTTGGCTGGTTGTTATCTGTTTTTGCTCTTGGTGAGTTCTGATCTGTATTGGGATTGTGAATAATAGGTCCACAACTGCCCCGCCACGCTTGTCAGCTACACTAGTGTACCAACTTAGAGATGTGTCATGAAGTGTAAAGAACCTGCATGAGTGATCTTAAGATTATTTCACTTAATGTGAAATGTATAAGCCATGTCATTAAGCGCCAGAAAATTCTATCTTGCCTTAAAAAGGAGAAATGCCAAGAGGTATCTCCCTCCAAAAAACAGAGAGCTACACATCAACCACAGGAATCTCCATCCCACTGCTGACGGTCACCCTCCATCCCACTGCTGACGGTCGCCCTCCAAATCCAGTGGCGGCTCCTGCCAAATTTCTCAGGGGGGGCAATTGTTGATAGATGGCTGAGGTGACCCGTTCAATGGGTAAATTTGAATTAATTTGGCACTACAATGACTGATCAATCCACTGTGGTCATCAACAGACTAATTTTCATCAGTTTGCCCACACAAATACCTTTGAATGTGAACAAAGACCTGTCATTGTCAGTCTTAATCAGAAAACATTTTATTATAGCTAAGTGGAAATTCATTTTGTGGATAGACAGGGAGAAACACACGCAAGCCTAAGACGTGGTAAGATAGGATATTCCTCACTATATGAATGGACTGATAACAAGATCCGTACAATGGATTGTAAAGAAATTTGTCAGGTATTTATTTTGTAGACAATTGTAGCCTATTTACAGCATGATGGGATGACAGCACAATGATGTGTGTGCTATCACCGGAAAGCTCTGGTCCTGCACTTTCATGTGATATGCGTGGCATTTCTGTGCAAGCCTGCATTAATGAGTAATCCATCCAAGAATAATGTGTGTGCAAAGCTGTATGAAAGCTTTGTTATACATAATTGTAGTGTAATTTTATCGGTTTTTTTCCTTGTGCTTGGTCTTGCTGGAAAGCTGTTTCATGTGATATGCATGGCTTTCACTATGACGCATGGTCATGGAGAAAATCCATAGAGAAAAACGGGTGTGAATTTGGACGCACTATGTGTCGTTCCTTTTTAACGTATATGTTTAAAAAGCCTCTTGGATCAGCTGGAAACATTAGTCATGTTGATCTTGAATGTGACCACTGTGCAGTGGCGCTGCCTCATGTGATGTCAGAATAATCAGAAAAATTAGTTTCTGACTGTAAAGCATTATTCAGTTATTTTGAGTGATAAAATACAACACATCTTCTTTGTACTGTCCATGCTGTATCCACATTACAACTTTAACGCTCGTGAACACACAATGAAGTAGCCTACTGAAGAACAACTGCCCGACATGGGAAATCGGACCATCCGAGGAGCACATGAATGATACTTGGTGGTTTACGTATGACGAAAACACGTTGGGGGCAAGCCCTCCCGGAACCCATAGAGATTGCATTGGAGTGCCTGCATTTAGAAAAAAAAGCCTTTTACTCAAAAGTCTATGAGAGTGAATCGGGGAGATTTCCAGCCAGGCTGATATCGCCCCAAAGGGTCAGAACGCGACTTCACACTGTGTCTGATTGGAGGCAGGACGAGCTGTTTCAAGTGAAAATTATCAGAATAATTAATATATCATGTGTATATATGACAATAATGATGATGATAATCATACATTTATTATCATCATCTTTCTTTTCCTTTTTAGCTCATGGAGGGGTGGCGCCCTATCACCCTCTATTGGCCAGCCGCCCCTGCTCCACACCCCTCCCATCCCTCCCACCCCTCCCACCCCCAAGCTGATCAATAGCATTAACATGATCAAACCACAGTCTATCAAATTTAACAGTATAACAGAAGAAAAAGAAACAGAAGCCATGAAGACGGTAAATAGGCATCAATTATAGTGTGTGTAGAAATAAAGGACGTGGCCTATATCAACAGTCCTATTAAGAGCCAAGCTCTTAACGTAGCCGAACAGCACAGAAGAGGACAAATAACAAAATAAAATAAGATAAGAAAAGGGCAAAGAAAGGGGGAAAAACACAGCAGAGGTGTTGATTACAGCCACTAAGCTGTCTTCATAAGTTCGAGGGTCACTGTCCCATATATACGCACCTTGTGGTTCTGGGAGTCGGAAAAAAAGTTAGTTACCAATCCAAAGAGATGGTCTGAAAAAATAAATAAATAAAATAAAAACATCTGTCCAATAAACTTGAAATGACTGTCTCTTTACATCGGTTGTCCCATTGCCTCATACACACTGTATCTCGACCCGTGTCCATTAATCCTGTACAAGGCTAACTTTAAGTCTCGTCTACTGCATGAGCAGTGAAAACATGGATTAATCCTCAAAATTAGCTAATTAGAGCTAGGCTGACCAAATGTCCTCTTTTGCCCAGACATGTCCATTTTTCATGTCCCGTCCAGGGGCGTCCGGGTTTTTTTTTTAATAAACTGATGATAATGTCCGGTTTTCTGTGTGTTTGTATGTGGGGTGTTAGAGCGCAGCACGGGCCGCATATTTCTGTCCGAACCTGAACGGAGCCCGACATTATTTAACGACCAAAGCACTGAGTTTGTGTTACACAGTTGTTATGGTTACAGGCTATTTAACAAGCCGGGCGTGTGCCATGGGTGATCAGTGGAGAGAGAGACCTCCGTGTTTGAGACGGGAGCGGGAGGTCCGATGCTTCCAGCAAGAGGAGAGGGAGAAATAAAACAAAATAGGATAAAATAGGAAAAACCTGTCTCCTTCGGGAGGTCCGAGACTTCCAGCGAGGGGAGAGGTACAGTGGGTACAAGTCTAATTTGGCTGCATCCCCGCGTGAAATCACACGTGAGAATCTGAGGCCTGAAGTTGAGGGGGAAGGGGGGTTAATTACTATATCCAGGAGTAGCTGCAGTGTGTGCAAACAACCACCAGGTGGCACATGTGAGCAGATAATATCATCCCCCTTTTAAAACTGCCACCACCTTCCGATCGCTTGTGTCATTTTATCAATGAATGTGGTATTACTGCTATTTCAACATTCAGGAGGTTTCGCGCATATTGAGTGAACAGCTGTAGCTGAGTTGTTCTGTGCTTCCATCACTAGATTCATCACTAATTCATAAACATAGACAAATATTCAAGTCGCAGTTCACATGTACTGCAGCGAATGCTTCTGTAGGATACTGTAAGTCACATAACCAGCCACATAAAGAAAGAAAATGAAGAAAATGTAACATTATCAATTCCGCGTAGGGCTGGACTCGATTTCAATTTCGATTTTAATAAGAAGACTTCGTTTTCAAGCCCCAAAGGCCAAGATCTAATTCTAAGCGGTCTGTTGTTGACTTATCTGTTTAAATTTAACACTGGATCACAGTTTAAAATGTAGTTTATATTTATAAATGAACTCTGCCATGGCCTGTTTTAACGATGGACCGCTAATATCATCATAAAAAATGTTGAAAATTGCAATAGCCTAAATCAAAATTTTAAAATTTATACTGTAAATCAGAATCGCTGTCGCTGCTCTGAAATACCAGATTTACAGTGACGGTAAATAGTTAGATTACTCATCTAAAATGTAAAATAAGCTACAACATTTATATATATATTACATTACTGTACAATCGTCTCATAATCACTTTATTTGTCAAATGCATCAGACAGATGCACTGACTTGGCAATCAGCGCAACAGACAACAGACAACAATAATGCACATTAGCTGCAACAAGATATGCTTCCATAAAAAAAAACTAACAACAAAAACAAGTAAATGACTACAGCAAAGATAAAGTGCATGTGTGTAAAAATAAGTCTAAACTATTGATAAAATCATAAATATAAATAGTTCAATGAGTCAACGTTTATCAATCAATCAATCAATCAATCAATCAACTTTATTTGTAGAGCGCTTTTCCTGCACAGACATGCAACACAAAGTGCTTTACAGAATTAAAAACAATTAACACAATTAAAGAAAGAAAAACAATTACAAAGAAAGCCCCCCCCCCCATCAGGATGATGCGGCTTCATTCCGAACAATTTCACTGTATGAACCTGGACGACTGGCGTGTCTGGAGATAAAAAAAAATAATATTCAATGAACTGCTGGTGATGTGCGTCATGCGTAAATGCGCATGAGGACACACATTCTCCCCTACTGTACAATATGAAGGAGACTGGACCTCATTCAGCGCTTCTAAAATGTAAGTATGCATGTTCGGATACAGGCTTACAGACAATACACGAAACAGACAATTCAAACAGTTTTATCAAACATTTTATTTATTTTTCATCTTTTTCAGGCAGGTGGTGGTGGTGATGTGCCAGAAGGAGCTGAGGGAACCCATCCGGTTCTCTCACCGCTCGCTGACCGGAAAATACAGGTTTTCTTTATATTAGCGATTATATTCAAAACCGCTAAACAGAGATGAATAAATAGCCTAATCAAATACAGTGCTAATTATTTTGGTATTTTTTTTAATTTAAAGTTTTGACCATTACATTTCCTCCCATAAGCTGTGTTGAATCTATGTTAACACGCTGTGTATGAATACAAATATATGTTCCTACTTCACCTCTAGATTTAATAAAAAAACATTGTGACCCTCCAATGTTGACCTGAAGTTGGCGCCAGTGATTATTATATTATAATACCCTATTATTTTTCTGGTATTAACACACACCAATGTTAATTTTCTTAGTTGTGAGATCACAGAAATTCAGATGAACACAGAACATGAATTAACAGTATCATGGCTAAGATCCAAGAATGATCTTTATGGGGAAACGCGGTCATTTCAGCTTTGTCGCAACCCTCCCCACCCCATTCACCCCCAGCCATTGAATGAATGAGATTAGGCTGCCTGTTACCTTCAGAATGGTTGTTTGTGTTCCCCTACTTAACCTGTATTGAAGTGGTAATGATTCAGTTGGAGGTGAGAACAGTGAAAGTGTTCAATAAAATACCAAAGATTTCTATGATGTTTTCGCAGCAGTATTAAAACACCATTAACTGCAAGTGAAACATGAGACTTGAGTTTATATATGTAATGTTTTGTTTTTTTGTGTGTGTGGATCTCTTTTTATTTGCTTTAACAAGGTTAGAGGCCGGGCACACCCCAGATCAGCTGATAGGAGGGGCTGAGAAAATGAATGAATATGTGTCACACGTTGCACACGCGCCCCCTCCTCCCTTCTCCCTCACCTGTAGTAACTTGCATGATTGAAAAATGGAGCGACAGTCGCAGCTGAAGAGGAAAGGTGCGTAGACAGGAAAAGGCTTAAAAAGCGTAAAGCACTACAGCGAAGTGCTGTAAAATAACTGACATGTTTTATTTTGTAGTAGGCTACTCTGTCCTCATCTCACACATTGTAAGTCAAGCTATTGAAACAAAGGCTTTGAAAGATTCATCCTCAACTTATACCTTCAAAATGAATAAATAAACATTTTTCCATCTCTGTGCATGCACTTTCATGTTTCTGTGATCAAACAAGCAAACCAAATCCACCCCACACAAGTGTTATTTAAATTAAATAATTACCCCGACAATATAGCCACAAAATGAAGTTTAGGCCACTTTTATCTTTCCCTGAATAAAATTACACAACGCATTCGCTGCAGTACATGTGAACTGCGACTTGAATATTTGTGTATGTTTATGAATTAGTGATGAATCTGGTGACGGAAGCAACACATTCATTGATAAAATGACACAAGCGATGGGAAGGGGGACAGTTTTTATTTGGATGCCCCCCCCAACTCGATCACTGGTGACAAGTTTAAGTAGACTGATATATTTAATTTATTCTCTAACAGGATGTAAACATTTCTGTGACTCCCTGTATATTCTGCTTTGAAGACTGCTGAAAACTGTCAGATGCATGGACAGCGCCACTCTTCATTGCAACTGACATTGTGGTCGAAGTTGGAATTGTCTCTAAACCGTTTTAGCAGTATTCAAGCTCTCTGCTGCCACCTGGTGGCTACAGTTGCCAAGTGCACCCCCCTCAACTCATGTATCATGCTTCACAAGAAAAGTGGCCAAGTTAGTCTGTTACCACTGTAGAAACAAACAGCCAATGTGTGTTGTGTTCAGGTGTTGTCACGTAAATAACAGTGCTCAAGCAATAAACTGGACCGACAATAGGATTTTATTTATTTTTACACTACATTTTCACTGAAAGCTGACCAAATCTGACCCCAGCCCGAATACAATTTATAGCTACATTTTTGACCAAACCCGGCCCGACCTGTCAGGCTCAGATTGCCACACTCTACTGTGTGTATGTGTCCCCTATTGGGGCCTATCTGAATTTCTGTCTTTGAGAGATATTATTTTGTAATATAACTGAATTTTCTATCCATACATATACATTTTAAATATATTAAAATAATAAGGCATCTTTGAGTAAACTGCAAGTATCATTTAAGTAGGCTATGTCGTGGCCGGCCAAGTCATCTGCCTCATCTGGACTCTTGAAGGTGCGCTCCTCTCAGTGGAAAGTAAAACATAAGCTGGCCGGGTATCACATCTGAAATCGTATTCCTCTCTGGATAAGCCTCACCAGGAATGATAAATCCTGGTGGATATATATATATTTCTGCCCTGGTAGATGAGCTCACTGAAGTTGTGCAGTTTGACTAAGATAGGTCTGTTGTAGTTTTTCTTTGGTGGCCCATCCATGTCAGCTTCGGAGCAGGGCACATTCCGTTTTTTCACTTCGGAGCGTGTCCTCCTTGAAGTGTCTCGCAAATTGCTGTTGCCCTCAGTTACAGACATATTTTGTACCACAAGAAGACCACTAATTAACTGTTGTTTCATCAATTTAAAATAAGAAATAGTTGGCCATCAAGGCGGGAGGTCGACGAAGATGAACTCCTCACTTTTCATGCATCACGTGACTGCACTGTCTGAATGAACTTCCTCAAGGAGGCAAATCTTTGTAATGGGCCTATCCAGTGTGCTGGTCTTGGTCTTTATCCGGACCTGACGTACCATTCCAAATTTGCCTGGAAATATATGGATAACTTATCTTATTACCCGGGAGTTGTGTGGTGCTGACTCGTCCACACTAACACGATGTCTCTATAGCAAAAATGGGTGATGAACGGGACCACTTGTGGTGCTCTTGTAGCGGAGGTAGGTATTGTTTCGTCCATCACTTCTAAAATATGTCTGCCATACACTGGATCTGTTTCCATCTCCTGTGTGCATAAAGATTCTGCTTCTCAAACACATCTGGGGGCAGGGACGGCTTGGCCTTGAAGAGCAAAAGGTGGTTCGGTGTAAGTGCCTCTAGATCATTTAGATCTCTGGACACCTTGGTTATAGACCCTTAATGATGGCCTCTGCCTCTCATAGCAAGGTATGTAGGCCCTCCTCATCAAGTGTCTGTTGTTTCAGGGTGATGCTCAGGATCCTCCTTACAGACCTGATCCTTTTCTCCCAGACTCCTCCATGATGGGACCCAGTGGGAGGATTAAATATCTACTTCTTTTCACATTTTTACCCCATTGAATTGCAGGGATTTCTTTGGAGAACATCTTCCTTTGACAATAGCGAAGGATCTCCTGCTCTGCTCCCATTAGGTTCTCCACAGCGAGGTGATGACAGTTTGCTCTCAAGAGACCTGTTTTGAAGTTTCTCGTCTCCTTATCACAAGGAGCAAGAGTAGCGCTTAACTCTTTCCTATTTCGACACAGGCTCAGCAGAGTGCTCTTAACCTTTAGCATCCAAGCAACCGTCTTCCTAAGGTCAATCCATGAAGAGAAGTACTGCATGAACTCCACTACTGCATTCCTTTGTTTTTCAGCTAAAGTAGCACTGACCACACTGCATTCCTCACCTCTGGGTCCTCTGTGGTTAGGTCCTCAGGGTGTTCTAGGTTCTCAAGCCAGTCAATAATGCATCACCACAGCCTGCAGGTTTGAAACACCTTGGGACACTAATGTCCACTAACTGTTGCAGTGCAGCCTTCCAAGCACACCACTTGTGAGTGAACTCATCAGGTATTGGTACATCCCAACCTATCTTAAGTCTGCAGAGCTCTTGCAGGGTTCCCTTAGCTGTGAGCACAACTTGTGCTAAGATACCTAAGGGGTCATAAACTGAGCTCAGGATGGATAGGATGTTTTTCCTGGCGGGTGTTTTGTCTGGCATAATGATTGTCAACCTGAAGTTGTCTGACTTGATACACCAGTGAACTCCTAAAGCTCTCTTTATGGGAAGCACATCTACATCAAGGTGAAGGTTTTTAACCTCTGTGACCATCTCCTCTTCTGGGATAGCAGACAGCAAGACCCTGCTGTTGCTTATCCACTTGGTGAGCCTGAATCCACCCTTTCCACATACGGCTCGCAGTGTGGTACATCAGCACTGCCTCTTCTTCTGAGTGGACTGATTTAAGACAATCATCCACATAGAAGTTGTGGAGCAATGTGTCGATTGGATGGTCGTTGGACTCATCTCTGCTGTCTTCTGCACATTTCCGCAGCGCAAAACTGGCGCAACCCATAGATTAGATAGCATAGAACAAGCACACCACCATTTTAAATTCCACTATCTCCTGACTGATGTCACCTTGCTGTATGTCCATCAGAGGAACCAGAGAAGGTCTTCATCTGGCACTTTCACCTGGTGGACATTGCTTCCACGTGGCCATGACACTTCCTCATGCCTGAACCTGGTGATGACACCAAGGAGAGTGCTAGTGAGATTTCGTCCTTATAGCAGCTGGGCATTCAGAGTGGTGCCCTAGTTGGATACCCTGCAATCAAAGACCACTCCGAGTGTCTTCTTCTTGGGGTGATAAACCCTGTGGTGTGGCAGGTACTACACCCTACCATTGTCACAGCTGAGGTCTTTGCTGGATACCTTCATGGCATAGCCCTTTTCAATGATGCAGCCTTTAAATACTGAACACTGCATGAAAAGTTGGATTCTTCACAGACTTTGGCCTCAGATTCAGAGAACGCTCAGGTCAGCTACCTTACAGTTGTTGGGCATCTTTATGTCCTTGTTCCTTAGCCTCACAGTCAGCTAGACTTGTGGAGGGACATTACAGCATTACCCTGCCGCTATGTCAAGGAACTGACGATCCTCCTTGGACATCTCCTGTCTCTCATCTTGCTTACACCCAGGGAAGTCACTTTTAAACTGCTGACTACAGAGTTCCTCTAATCTGGTAACTGATATATAGTTTGCTAAAACCTGTATCAGTCCACGTGTTGTAATGTGGCCAGTGTCTTCCCGGAGAGGTCCAGTGATGGTCCAGCCAAGCCATGTTCTTACAGCATATGGACCATCCTCTACACTGGCGATTACCTGCCGAGGTTCAATACCCTTGAAAGCATTAATCCCAATAAGCAGTCCTATCTCCTATTTATTTTTGGTAGTAACACCTTCTGAAGGTGAGGCCATTTGTCAACATCTTCTTGTAAAGGAATATTACCCTTTGTTGCAGGAATGGTCTTCTGGGAGAATGTATCTGGGAGCCCCAGATAATCGTTGCAGTCCAAGCTGCTCACTTCTAAGCCAGACACTACATGCCTGCTAGCAATCTTTTTCTCTCCCATGGTCTTTAATAAGATGTGTCTTTCTGCCTGGGAGGTTGAGCTCTTTTGTTAGCTCCTCGGTGCAGAGGCAGGCAGTACTCCCAGGGTCGAGGAAAGTGTCAGTTGTTGCCACCTTTTGGCCCTTGTTTGACTGTACTTGAACTGCAATCATAGCTAAGATGCTGTCTGTATTCTCAGCACTTCTTGCTCCACGGCTCACTGACTCTAACAAACTCTCCTCCCATGGCCCCCCTTCAGGCCTTACCTGCTTATTTCTTAAATCCTATGAAACACTTGCGGATGTGACTGCGTGCAGACTTGGCAGGTCATCTGCTCCTTACATGTTTCACTCATGTGACCCTGTTTGAGACAGCTAAAACACAGCCCATTGACTCATAAGAAGTCAATATTGTCCTTATGAAGAAACTTCTGCATCTTCCTGCACTGCTGCATAGAATGTTCTATGCCCTGAAAAAATAGACTCTATAATAGTGTTTGGAAAATGCACACGCTTGGCTGTTTTTATTTTCAGGCTTAGACTCAGCAATCACCACTTGGTTACTAGTGATAGTTGCAGCTGTGATGAAACCTCTCTTGTTAACTTCTTCTATGCAATCTCTCATCCACTTGACCTTTAGCTTGGCTCTTTGAGGTTACGTTCTTTATGTCACCAAACAGCAGGTGCAAGGCTTCCTTTGCTGGTTTATTGATAAAAATCCGCAAGGTCTTTGAACTTGGCTCTGCGATTTTCCTTGTCCTGAATCCTGCAGACCATGCTTCTCCACTTTTCCTTCAGTTTGTACAGGAACTTGGCAATGATATCATGCATGTTAGCTGCATTGTCTTCAATGTACTCCACATCAGTCATGGCATTACGACATCCTGTGAGATAGAGGCCAAAAAAAATGGAGAGCTTCTCCGTCGCCAGACTTGATGGTAGGCCAGTTTAGGGCCTTGTTAATATATGCCACTGAAATCTCCTGAAGTGTTCTTCCAGGAGTCTCTTGGCTCCACAATAGCCATGCTTGGGTTCCAGATGGAGACAGCTTACCAGCTCTCTGGGCTGTCCGGTGGTGTATTGCTCCATAAAGTAGACCTGGTCTTTGCTGCTCTCTGTCTTGTCCTCTACTCTGTGTTTGAATGCCCTTGTAAACAGCTGATATTCTAGGTGTTTTCGCTTGAACACAGGAATGTTCTAAGGAGGCAGAGTGGTTAGTCTTTGCTGCCTCCTTAGTATGTCAGCAACACTACAAAGTCTCTGGTGTCTGTGCCTGTGGCTGAGTAGTTGAAGCTGTTGGTATTTGGACATTGGGTCGAATATTGTTGCTCTGTGCTACTTGCCTGTCAGTGAGTATGGAATGCTTTGAACCCAAATAGGAGTTCATTCCACCACAACTTGCTGCTCTTGGTGAGATACACCACACTTCAAACTCGTCCAAGATCTTAATCTTTACATCAGATGCTGCAAACACTGTGTCTCCAGTTCTTCTGTTTCTCCTTTTAATTTAGCCTCCTGTCCCTCTAAATTCTGTCTCTGTTTTAGAGTGGATGCCTTGGCTAACAATCAGTTCTCTATAACACTGCCTTCAAACAAATAGTTGAAGCAGAAGATGATGCACAAAAAGAATGCATGGAAGCTACCTTGGAACTTCAATTTAATGATGGGGAGGCTGTGCGGGATACGCTCTCTGATGGCTTCTCTTCTTCACTGCAAACTCTTGCAGTGAAGCAAGTCATCAGCCTTCAAACCAGTTAGCTTGATCCCTGTTCATGTCTTTTTCAGAAAGTTGTTGGAATATCCCTTGAACACAGACATTTGATTCACAGAACTCTCCAAACAGCTTGTTAAACAACACCATTTTGGTTTGAACTACTGTTCAGCTGCTGTCACCACCGTCATCCATTAATTTACATATTTGGTTAATTTCACCTGTTAGCTTAGCCAGTTTAGCCTTCCGTGAGCTAATGGCACATTACAGCTTTCCTTTCATTGCCTTAGCTGTGACTTTCACCACCCTAGCATCCACAACTGTTGCTGAACCTTTATCTCCGTGCTCCATGCTTTATGAGCAAACTGACTTACATTAGAATCTGACAATTACTGTCCACAAAGTCAAGAGACTGTTGAGAATTGATCTTTACTCACAACCATTGTATCCTTTTACTCCACAGTTCTTCCGTATCTTCTTACAGGAGTAGTATTATTATTATTACTATTATTATTATTAAGTTAAGCAAAGGTACTACAGTACCTACCCTATTGTCTTTTAGTCTTTTAGTTTTTAGCTCCAATTTTTCCTCATGGGGGCCTCCACACTGGGAGGTGTGTCTGGTCTGCCCACGGGGACATCGTCCTGGAGATCCCTCAGGCCCGGAGGACACCACGTCCTGTGGTGGCACTCCCTGTGGCGGCACTCCTTGTGGCCGTCGGCTGTGGCGCCTCTCGGTGTGGATGGCTCCCCATCGGTGTTTTTATCCTCACCTGGTGCCTCAGCGCCCTGCCATGTTACTATACTGATGCTGTGTGTGTGTGTGTGTGTGTGTGTGTGTGTGTGTGCATGCGTGCATGTGTGTGTGTGTGTGTGTGTGTGTTATATGTGGGGGGTGGGAGGGGAGGGTTTTTCATTGTTTTTATTTTGTGAAGCACTTTGTGTTGCATTTTGAATGTATGAAAAGTGCTATATAAATAACGTTTGATTTGATTTGAGTTGATTAAGAAAACCATGTAGCTTGATCTTTGAGCCTCAACTGAACAAAGGCACCTCCATGGGCTTGAGACCGCTTCTCTTAAGGCAACAGTAACATATATCACTGTCCTAACAGAAAGCTTAAATATTGTTGACTTATACAAACCTTTATGGTTACATGAACATGAATTAAATCAAATGTTTTAGCTGACTTTTAACTAATTATTAACTTATTCAATGAAATCAATTATTTATCTATCATTTCATGAAATGTTTAACAAAATAAAGACTGCATTTAACTACCAAACTAAAACACATATTAATTTGGCTCCCACAGCTGTAAGAGAGCTAACAGTGACAACATAGTCAACAATGCTAAAGGGATTTTTCAGCTGAAAATTGAGCCGCTTACTCACCAGGGAGAGCTAAGGGGAGCCATGAGGGTGGAAACAGTGTTTCTACAGCAATGTTGTTGGGTTGGGATGTTGGGTGTTAGCAGAGTCATTCTACAAAAAGGGTGCCATTTCCAATTTTCAATTTTCAAAGTTTTCATTGAGAACAAACTTTCTTTTTATTAAATCCACAACATGAAAGGTATTTTCCCACCTCAGGCATAAAATCCTTATTAATATTTTCCTCTTTATTCAGACATGGGAGCCATTCTTGTACCACCCCATCACAGACAATATGCACACCATTTGAATAGTAATACATAACATAGATTTTAAAAACTTGTTTTCCTAGTAAAATGTCCTTTTTTTTGGAAACCATCAGTAGAAAGTATGTAATTTAAACCATTAATTCCATTTTTAGATTAATCTTCAAAACATTAGACATGTCGAAATATGAATTTGACATGTCAATGACCTCATTGTTTGTACAATAAATACTAATTCACTTCAACATTTCAAATAAAAGTTATTTTTATTTGATTAGTCCACAAAACAAAAATGTTATTCAGCATTAGTTTATGGAGCATTTCCCTCCCTTTCCGTCATTTTTTAACAAAATGACCCCGTGACGGGGTGGTAACAGATGTGACGAGGTGGTTCACTGTGACGGGGTGGTATGGTCAAACTGTCTCTTTATATTATCTGTTGATTTTAGGCTTCATCTAACATTAGAAACTTTTGTTAATTCTGGATGTAAATGCAGGCATGACTTAATGCCCGAAAGTCCTCCAATTGGGGGACTTTGAGAGCGACTTTGCAAGGACAGTGTGTAACAATACAATGATCACGAAGAATATAGTGATGTTGTACATCAGATTTAACAGCAGAACCTCGGCTACACGGCTGTAAAAACCCTTTTTAGATGCCCCAAACACAGCTCAAACAACAACTAAATAAACAACGACAACAACTAACTCCAACAACTCCATACAGCACCAATCTCCCGATCCACTTGGTATATTTCGGGCTCTAACTCGACCATGCCGTTCATCTCAAATGATTGCTGAGACTCCACTGTTTCCACACATATGCACCAAATCACTCCACCACAAACCATCAGAGAGCTACAGGCCTATCTCTCTAACCGTATTATTTTCACTGTGAAAAGGGCATTCTGCCATTGATTCACGCTTCATTCCCGTATTACAGGATGTGGTCTGTCATTCAAATGAATCCAGGCTAAAAAAAGTTTCCGGGGGAACCTAAACAATGACCACTCACAGCAGCCGACATCGCCCCACAACGCATTCTGCTGACTCTGATTGGCTTAAAGTGCTGTCAGTCTCGTTTTGGTAGATATAGCGTCATTCTATTGGGTCTAACGAATCAAATGAGGTGTCAATCACTCAAATCGACCAAGCCCTCGCAGAGATACGGGCCTCCAAAGCCCAGAATAGAAACTCAGATTCAAATGTAAGGTGCATACTCAGTTTGGAGTGGAAATCGAGGAAAAAAATGAATGGGCAGTTGTATGTGTTTATCCTAAACATCAGTAGGGATTTACAGAACCAAAAAATGAAAGATATAGGAGTGTGCATGACAAAAATCAAATGCAAACACACAATTTTGGGAGAGCCTTTTTCTGTACTAAAACCTTCCTTATATTGTTCTGCCTCACTTTAACAGAATCAACCTTTGCAGGGTTAATGTTCACATTGTACTATGATTTGAAAGAGGTTTAGCGCTGCAGCTGCACCATTCCAATGGAATAGTCGTCCTGAAAATGCTTTTTTTATTAGGCGAACCACAAAATATTTCATGTGTGCTGTGTGCCATCTTCATTTACTCTTCACATATAACACATATACTGATATTTACACATCTAATCTCACCAGTGTTCCCTTTACCATGAAACCAAATAGTATAGTGATATATAATATAATAGTAACACTATTCAAATAGACCTTTTGGTTGCAGAGGTAAATTCATTTCATCACGTATATGCAATTTTCCAGTAGAGGCCTATAAAATAGGCTTAGGGTTTAAATTAATGATACAAGATCACAAAATTACAAAATTAGAATTTACCACAACAGTATGTTAGAAAAAGTGCAAATATACATGCCTATATTAAATGAAACAAATACTGACCATTCAAAATGTCAATAAAAACATCACTAATTCATGTATGTAACATTGAACAAATGTATTAAAAGAACATTCCTTGTCCTAAAGAAATTGCAGAATTAATCCCCCATCTTATTTGACAATAAATGAGCATAATATGCTCCCGCTTTACACATTCAGTGTCATTGAGAATGTCCTGGAAAATCATTTTCTAAAATCATTTCCTCTTACATCCTCAGAAGCTTCAAGAGCATCATGACAGAGACTGGAAGAGGTGCTTCCATACATCCTTCGGATTTCCATGTGATAGGATGTCACAGGCTGTGGTGCTTGAATGATTTTGAGCACCTCATCAAAGAGGTACCACAGGAGGTCATCTCTTGCAGACCAGAAGAACCTGTTGGCACCAACGCAGTGCATATTTACTAGGGCATGTATTTCATCTGTATTTAGAATGATCCCTGGATAAAGGTCATTGTCATATTGAAGCACACACCACTTCCCAATGAGATCTCCACTTTCCCAAGCAATTGCTTCTGTTGGCACCTTTTGGGCTGTTTTGTTAAATGTGAAGTGCTGTGTGGTGAAGCACTGACATCTCTGCTGCTTTTGCAAGGAGCACATGCAACTGGAGGAATAGGATCTTTCCTGGAGTGAATGTGACCATCATTGTGGATGGCACTGCTGGAATCTGGCCTGGCATCCTTTCAATTGCCTGCTCCACTGTTTCGCTTGCTACATTAAACAACTTAACAATTGTAGATGTTTCTGTGAGAGCCTTGTATAGCTCATGGGCATCAGGTAGGTCACGGCCGTTGCTCACCAGCTTGTCCACTGTTCTTTTCAAGACCCCTCCAACCTGTCAGGGCCCCCTTACCATGGCTTGACTCGAAAAAGTTCCATGTGCCACCTTTCAAACCTTCCTTTTCAGCACAGAGCTGAAAAGGAAGAAATTCCCTTTCTGTTTGTACTGTGTACATGGTCTATCACTCAGAAAGTGTAGAACAGACACTTGTGGATATGTGGCTTGTACATAATCCAGCACTGGATTCATGTGTTCCCATATAGCTGGGGGGCTTTTGTGTTTGGAGGGTTAACACTGTGCTAAAGCAAATGGGCTCTTTTTCACCACCAATGTACAAAACACCAGTGTGTAGAGTAGCTTGTTGGTGTGAGGAGCCAAAGTGGACAGCTTGAAACTCTGAGCTGTATTTGCATGTGTATTCATTGTTTTCAGAAAAGTCAATGTGTATCACTGCCTCCTCTTTTGACAGTTTTTTTTTTCAACTCTCTGCAGTAAGAGTACTGTTGATTTATATTGAATGTATGCCTTTTGAATTTATGCAAAAGTGTGTGAAATAACTCCACAAGATTGTCTTATGTGTCCTCCACTGTTTTCTTCACTGTCATCAAGACAGTGGTATGACCCTCCCTTGCATCTTCCCTTTCGTTCTCTGCTGTGGCCCATTGAGTGAATGCAACCTTAGCCAAGCCATCAAAACTGGAGAGCTGAACAGTCTTGTCCTTGCATTCGATGCACTCATTATACATGCACATTTTGCTGGAGGTGTCACAGGATATCATTTTGGTAAAGCTCTCAAGATCTGAGGTATCTATGAGCCTCAAGTGATGCAACTTCTCAGCAACAAATCTGAGCTGTTCATAGATCTTACACAGACAGGTGTTACGGTCAGAGAGAGTGGGATGTACAACCCAAAATGGCTGAAGCTTACAGAAAAGGGAGTATGATATAATATTTTCAGCAAGAAACTTCTTGTGAAGATTTTTCATTGTGTCAACCAGAAACCTTTTCTGCTTCTTCACCTTGTTTCTGGTAATTGTTTGTTTTGGTCCTGTCGTTATCCAGCTGACGTCATCTTGGGTGAAGACGGTCTTGACTTTCGACTGAAAGCAGCAGTGAACCTGTTTGTGGGATGTCTGCTGGTGATATAGAGGTTTTCACTCAGAAACACCGATGCTTCTTTGAGAATCCAAGGGTATTCTCAGCAAATCTTTGCAGCCTGTACTTCTTTACAATCATCCCCACTCTTACCCTCACAATTATTTTTTTTTCTTTTTCTTTTCTTGCTTTACAGTACTTAGTCTTTATATCTTCAACCAAGGCTTCATGATAGAATAGTGTTTTTCTGATTTTGGAGTTTATTTTGCCTGTCTTAGTTAATTAATTTACTCTTAAACAAGGAGACCTGTTCTCATTTAAGCGCTTATATCTTTTTCTGTATTTGTCAGTGCGTTTTCTTTCTTTCTCTAGCGATTTCTTGAATTTTTCAATTTCATGGCGTAGTGTGTCTCTGTTCTTGGAAGTTCGCTTTCCCTTTTCACATTGCCTGAAACAAAACAAAACAAAAATCAATTGGTGAATTAGAGGGTCAGTCATGTGTATGTAAAACAATTACCAACCAATGACAGACCTGCTTCTTATTCTCTACAAGTGTACATTTATTTTCAATCCTAACTGCATACTATCCAGACCTTGAAGATCCTAACTGCTGCTCTGGCTGTTGGACAGAGTCTGGACTCTGAGGAGGGGTTTCAAAGTGCTTCCTAGCCTTCTCTTCTCTCTTCTTGTTTTGCTTCCTCCACTTTATACGCAGCTGATGTTCCCTCGCTCACTTAGATCACTTATCTTCTTCTTTTTACCTTGCTCTACATCCTGTTTCCATCTCTGATGCTCACTCTCTAGGTATTTTTGCCTAATTAAGCCAAGATGGGGACATGTCTTTCTGCAAATGTTATGAAATGTAACATTTTTTAAACACAGACAGTGAGTGAGTGGGTTACAGAGATAGTGAGTGAGTGAGTGAGTGAGTGAGTTACAGAGATAGTGAGTGAGTGAGTGAGTGAGAACAAGAACACTTGATTTAATAGCTTTAAGCTCTGGAAACACACTTGGGCACATTTTTTGTGCCTTATGCACCTCATCAATCGTTGCAGACACAAATGGTACCCGTTTCATCTAATTACCCAGCAGCGGTAATGGGCAGATAAGCAAAACCCAGCACTAGCTAGCTCCCACCAGACCTGGGTAGGGTGTAATGTAGTTCACTGAAGAGGAGCAAAATGCACAGCTCTGGTCTACTGACAATGGGAAAGTCTTTCACCTATTTTTAGCAGGTTTTGCTAAAAAAAAAAAAACAAACAAACAAACTGAATAACATGCTAATTTTGGTGGCAATAGGGGTAAAAAAAAAGTTGAACAAGGTAACACTTAACACAGTCTAAACTGCTGGTTGCTGCATTAACATAGCTGTACAAGTTTAACCCTGAGGGGCTTTGACCATTTTTGTCCAAGTTGTTTCCTCAGATCTCGTTCCACATACATACTTTCTATGGGCTGTAACACACAAATAACAGACTGATGCCTTTATTTTTCCAAATATCCAAATATATATATATGTCTCATTGTTTTTAAAGTATCCAAAATAGAAATTTATAAAATATCTATTTTTCAATCTTGTATTCCCTCTTTAACACAGTAAAACAATTTGTAAAAGTCTGAGGGAGTCAAAATGGCTGCCACAACTACTGGTTGTTTGTATTAAATTAGATTCAACATTATCGTCACTGCACAGAGTTCAGGTACATAAACAATAAAATGTAGTTTTGGATCTCACCCAAAATGCAAAACGCAGTGCAGATTAATGTACTGAATAATTTACAGAATAAAATATGGAATAAATAAGATCAAAGTAAGTGAAAATGTGATGTTAACTGTATGGATTCTGCCACTGTTAAGAGTGTGTTATGTTACACACTACAATAAAAAGGTCTGTTTATGGCTGGAACTGAGTTTTCATAATGTCACTGAACGAGTTACTCCCAGTGAAATTGTATTTAGATGTAGTGTAATATGTTGATGGTATCCAGTGTCAAGTCTCTGATCATGTGATGACGATATGTGCTCAATAGTGTGCACTAGGGCCCGTTATAATAGTGTGTGCTGGGGCTCTCATAACTACCTTATGCCACTAGCCCAGTCTTTTGTGATAAATTTCAGCTAGTCTTCAGATTTGTTTCTCAAAAAGGAAAAGGAAAAGAACTTTCATATTTTAATTACGACTTTAAAACCTGATGTGGAAGCAGTCAGGTTCATACCGTGATTTAAGTTAGACATGGTCTAGCTCCAGTACTGCACATAAAGAAAGGAGAGTGACTCCTATTTTATGGTTCAGCCTCAGGAGAGGCAGGATAGCCTTGTTTAGGCCCAGTTTGGACTTAAAAGGACCCAAGCCTGGGGCATCAGTGGCTTAGTGGTAGAGCAGGCGCCCCATATACAAGGCTGTTGCTGCAGTAGCCTGGGTTCAAGTCCAGCCTGTGGCCCTTTGCTGCATGTCATCCCCTCTCTCTCACCCGCCCCCCCCCCCCTTCACACTTAACTGTCCTATCCATTAAAGGCAAAAAATGCCCCAAAAAATATCTTTAACTTAAAAAAAAAAAAAAAAGAAAAAAAAGCACCCAAGTCTTTTTAAACCACACTAAATCTCACCTTTAGTCTGATTTCAAAATTCCTATCAAAATGTAAGTGTAATTCTCGTCAAAAAGAGCAGCAGCAGGACAGCAGGACAGCAGCTCTGGTTTTATCTAAAGTGTAGGATGTAACCTCCCGCCCTCCTCCCTCAAAGGTGAAATAAGATTGTCACTTTGATGCGTCCGCTCACTCTTGATGAGCTTGGGAATGAATATGCAAAAAGGGGGCTTTGTGGTGGAGAAAAGGAGAGAGAGAAAAAAAGAGGCAATCAAGGATAGCCGCGGTCCCCCGGCTGGACTATAAATCTCTGTCTGTTTCAATCGCCACTGTGGCCGAAACGGTGTAAAATTCGAGCGGGGATGTCATCAATTTCTGTTAGCTTCTGTGTCCCTTTCTGTGCCGGTTGGCGGGCAGCCGTGATGGATTGATTTTGTCACTTGTGCTCAGTTCACAGTATGTTAACATGGAAGGGCAGAGTTGGGTTATGGAGAGAGGGTTATTAGTGGCTCGGTTGTGACTGGACTTTTCTCTCTCTCTTTTCTCTCTTCTCTCTTCCTGTGAAGGTCTCTCATTTCGTCTCCCATCCCTGTCACTCTGCCTTACACTCAATATACTTGCTCTACCATTTATCACACCTCATTCCCTTTCACATCTGCATCCATTTTATGCCTGCGTACCCCTATCTGCTCTTATCTCTGCATAACTCTGCCTATGTCAACCAACTGTCTCCACCTACTCCACCTAAGACCTGTCAACCTCTTTCTTTCTCCTCACCTACATGCATCAGCCCATTCATATATTTATTTATCTTCTTCTGCTGCACCCACTCTCCAGCCTGCCTCCGCCATCCCCATCTCTTACTGCATCTCCTTTCTTCTAATTTGATCTACTTTGACCCTCCTCAGGACTTTGGGGGTAGTAGTTTTCCAAAGTTACTCGCTACTCAGCATTTCCACTAGCCACAATACTGTTGTTGGGAAACAAGTCTTTTCAATATAAATTAAAAATTTGTAGCTAGCTGTTCCCCTTGCTTCCGGTCTGTAACTACCTCCTGATTCCAGCTCTGTAGATAACTTACAGACATGCAATTCATATTGATCTTCTTCTTCCCTTACCACCAGAAAGCATAGGAACAGACAGTTTTCCAGTGTTATACCGTTCCTTAAAGTCTCTCAGGTCTACCAATGCACAGCCAAATATAATATATAAAAGTCTAAATGACAAATCAACTGAGACCTTGGGCATTGAAATCTAGCTTATGTCAAGTCTCTCAGCAGGCAAGTTCAGGTTGTGCTGCAAATCCTTATTTTTGCAACTCAAGACTGACTCAAGTCCAAGTCCTAAGCATCAAGTCAACAGCTCTGTCTTCAACCTACGAGTCCACCACTCTCATCCAGTCACCCTGTAAACCACAATCCATCCATGACACAAAATTTCAGTTTTTAGTCTGCACAAATGCCCCAGGTTGTCATAGTGACACAGAAACATTATATTCACTTGACACAAAGACTCATCCCCTGTGAGCTTCACATCATTTCTTTATGTTAAGTCAACAATTTTTGACATAACTTGACTAAATTTTATGAAGCCCATTTTGCCTATGTGGCTTAAACAACAACAATAAACAACACGATCATTGTGCACTTAACACATTGTGGCATGTTGGGGCTTAATGGGTGGAGTTTTCCTGCATGTTGCGAGACAATGTGTTTAAGGCCATAAACCGAAGAAAACTGTGTTTAGATGTGTTCTAAATCACTCACACAACCCTGTACACACTGATTAATGTTTATGTATTTTACACTGCTTCCAGTGGATTACAGTTAATGTTGTAGTAGAGGGCATTTTGCACTATAAGTTAGGTCAAATAAACAGTGAGTGGCCTCCCACCTGTGTGGAAACATAAAGTTGTGCTGAGGTGACATACTATAAAGAGCTGGCTCAGTATTTATCTCTCTGCACTATTCTAGAAACCTAAGCTCCCTGCAAAATATTTTTATCGATCACTTAAATTTATAGAACTAAATGCTATTTTGTTAATCTTACATAAAATTCCTGTCAGACAACGGTCATGTGACTCATTTATTTTGTGGCTGGTGTACTCAAAACTTTTAAGTTACACTCAAAATTTTTAGTTTAGCACAATAACGTAAGTTGAGTGAGCAAATTTGAGTTTACAGTGTATACCATCATCTTGGCTCACCTACCTCCATCTACTGTATTTCTGGCTCTACCATCATCCATCTTGCTGCAACTAACTCATCCACGTCCTCTAATAGTCACCTAGCCCACCTTACCCTCATATCTATCTTATTTCTACCAGTCTTACCACATACAGTAAAATCTGCCTACTACTGCCCCTCTCTTTACCAGTTCCATCCCACTGGTGTTCCAGTCCTCTGTGAGAACAATGTCTGCATCAGACAGAAACCACAAGGAAAACTTGAAAGCTCATGAAGCAGGAGCTAATCCTATGGGAGCTGCTCGGTGGAAACCCAGCATTGTATTATTCAGAAGGGATGACAGAACAAAGAGCTTTCTTGATGAATAAAGCTGAAGACTTAACTTGAGAGGATCATTATTCAGTGCCATTACATCTTTATCAGGGATTGGTCAACACAATTGAAATAATGCTGCACCTTCTTGACTCATACACCCCTGGATCATTTTCATTCAAGTGCCATAATTACTTGGATGCTCAAGGACACAATTAAATTTTATAATGTCATAGACTGACCTTTAATATTGGCTTATGGGTAAGTCCATCAGAGCTGAAATACTGGATGAAAACCAGTCTCTTTACCACAGCGCTGGAGAGAAAAGCTTCTGTTTGGAGTTAATGCTGAGACCAAAGCTTTAAAACAAGGTTTATAGGACTAACAGTAGGAATCCTCAAGATCTCAAAATAGAAAGTTCGTGTTTTGCTAATATCAAACCCTATCGCTTGACAGGTGGTTGATAGTGGATGACTCTGCAAAGTCATTTCAACTGCCAACCTTTAAAAAAGTCTTTCTACAATATCTCCATATAGCAACTGCAGCATGGCTGTGGTTACCAAATGTGGTGTTTTACGACTGAACTGAAATACCAAGTTACAACTATGTTCAAGGAAAGATTGTAGCTATGGTTGTAAAAATGATAACTCCAGTCTCCCGCATTAAAATCAGATGCACTCATACTTGGTAACGCTCCCAATTTTCTGGGGGAGACTCCGATTTTTCATTACCCTCTCATGGTTTCCTCAAAGGTGGATTTCTGACAAATTTTCACACCTTATGTTTTTCCCTTCCCTTACCCCAATCTGTTTCTGGCACTGTACAGCGTGTGTAAGCCAGTCCTTATGACTCTATAGTCTACTGTTTCCACCCGAACAACAATACAGCTACACAAATGTCATTTCCTAGCATGTATATAACGTGAAAGTGAGATCCTTATGCCTTGTCCTCAGTGAGTGAGAACAGGAGAGGGAAATTGAGAGTACTTAGAAAAGAAATACTCAAGCAAATTTCAGACCTAGGAAGAAGTAGTCTTTTTTCCTATGGAAAGTTAGGAAAAGGAAAAGGGGCATGCTTTTTGTAATAACTGCTGCTTCCATGTCTGCTAAGCAAAGGGGTCAAACAGTGCAATTAAATTAATGAAGTTTACATGGGATATAGTCATTCCGAATGGGGGTTTACATGGAAGGCACATTCACGTAAGGTTTGGTGATGGGAAGGCTTCTGATTGGATTGTGAATGAGCGGGGCGGATATATGTGTAACGTTACGTGTTTCTGTTTGGCCTACCGGAAGAAAAATATTAGGCTTGTCTTCGACAACATGAACGATGTAACCAGTGCCATTTTCGGGTTGATATCACTGTTGTTTTTAAAGCAACAGTATGACCGCAAAATGTTTTTTTTATTGTCATTCGTCTGTTAAGGAGCAGGAGGGAGGTAGAATATCTAGAAAGCGACACAGACCGTGCTAAAGGCTACTGTTTAACCCAGCGACTGCTCTACCTTAGCCCTCTGCCGCGTCCCACTCACCAGGCCAGGCAGCTGTGGATGAAGGTGCGAAGCCAGGACTGGTGGAACAGGGTTGTGCTCACTGACTTCACAGATGTGGAGTGGAAAGAAAACTTTAGAATGACCCATGCATTATTCACCAAACTGTGTGGTCTTGTCCAGGGCTTCTTTTCTCCCGAACAAGTGCACCTATCCCCCTCAACATGCGTGTGGCTGTCAACCTTTACAGACTGGGGAGCTGTGCGGAGTATCACCTTGTTGCGAATCAATTTGGGATTCACAAGGCAACTGTGAAGAAATTCACCTAGATGTTTTGTAAAGGTGTTGTGCAGGGAGGACTAATGAGGGATCTCATCCGGATGCCAAGTGAAGAGGAGGCACTTGAGATCTCCAGAAGGTTCGAGGCCTCATCACATCCCTCAGATTTTTGGCCTGATAGATGGTAAGTGTTCTCCTTGACTTTACATTTTTATGCAGCTTATTTCAGTGCAATGCTGTATTGTGAGCAGCGATGCTATACTTGCATATTTCATTGGACTAACCTGTAGCCTTAGTATCTCACTTAAGTGAATACACCCCTCCCATTTTTGCAAATATTTCATTACTCACTTAAGTGAGATCTTTTCATGTGACAACAATATAAAAATGACACTTGATATAACTTAAAGTAGTCAGTGTACAGCTTGTATAGTATTATAGTATTATATATTATACAAGCTGTACACTGTACACTGACTACTTTAGCTTTAAGTTGTATCAAAGTGTCATTTTTATATTGTTGTCCCATGAAAAGATATAATGAAATATTTGCAAAAATGGGAGGGATGGACTCAATTATGTGAGATACTGTACATGTTTGAGAGGCCACTCACACACATGCACACACGCTCTCTCTCTCTCTCTCTCTCTCACTCTCACTCTTACTCTCTATGCTTTGTTAGGCACTCACATCCCAATCCAACCTCCCTCTGATGGGTACAGAGATTTTGTTAATCGCAAAGGCTGGCCCTCTTACGTTCTTCAGGGCCTTGGGGACGACCGGTTCATGTAAGTATTCCTTTGGGTTGTTATTCAGTCCAACAAATGCCATGCCACTCCGGGCTTCATGCAGTATATTCATATACTGTATTCACTGACGTTTCGGCCTGTGGCCTTATCAGGGTCATCAATGATTCATTGACCCAGATGAAGGCCACAGCCCAAAATGTAAATATGCTGCCTGAAGCTTGGAGTTTGCCACAACACCATTTGTTAGTTGGTTTAGAGTCATCTTGTAAGGTGTGCACTTACATCGAACTAAAAAGTAACTTGTTCATTTACAAAACAGGAAGATTACCGGCAATACTTGTGAAAAGCCTGGAATAGAATGTTAATTTTTCAAAACAGTATGCTGAATATCTTCCCCATCTACTAAGCATTCTGTTGGATAATGCACATCCCTTGAAAAGGCCAATACAAACATTTCAACCAGTATGCCACAAGTACCATCTTGTCACTTCAATGAAATCTTCAGAAGCATTAGCTGCAAGATGCCAGGGTGTTTTATGATTCATCAGTATTCCAGAACTCAGACCTCTTTAGAAGAGCACATCTGCTGCCACAGGTAAGCATTCAGACACCCAATAGCGTGGGTAGTATACAGCCCGCCCTTTTTAATATCATTCAACTGATTAAACTAAATGTTCATATACAGTTAAGGTCAGAATTAATTGCCCCCTTTACAAAATCACACTATTCATAGTGATATGTTTTGACCAACTTTTATATGACCAAATCTCCAATCGGTTTGATCATGACATTTTATTGTTAAGCTCAAAAGAAACAAGAAGTTTAAAAACTGACGTGGCCAGAATTATTAGTCGTCAGCAGTGTTCTTTATTTAGTGTTTATTTTCTATGTTTAAATGGAAAACAACCTTTTGTGTTTGTTCAAACAGCGATTGTTGATGTCCCATCAGAGATCACAGCCCATTCATCCATCAAAATGCTGTTCCAGCTCATTCAGATAGTGGGGTTATCAGTTGTGGGTATGAGTTTTGACTCCCTGCCATAGCTCTTCAATAGGAAGGCATTCCCACACTCTAAAAGGGCCTAGGTGTCCCTCAGACTGTTTTCAACCAGTTAGATGTAATATTGGCTCTTGCTGAGTGGTCCAGTGGAACCCTAAAGGTACTCTTGTACCAGGTGTCTTTGCATCATCCTTCAAACTGTTAACGTAATTGTCATTCTACATAAAACCATGCGATAAGCGATTCCCCTCCAATAGTTGGAGACCCGGCCTACCATCTCCTGGATTAGCTCATCAAAGGTTATCAGACCTCCACCAACCTTACTCAAGATGAAGAGTCCTTCAACGTCTACCTTAGCTCTGTTCGAGTTGGCATTGAACAGTCTTACGGCCTCCTGATTTCGCGTACTTCAAAAGAGGAGCGAAGTCCACCACACATTTGCCCCTATGATGATAGCGACCTGCTGTGTCCTGCACAATTTTTGCCAAGGAGAGACTACGGCAACACCACTTGGCTGGACGAGATAGACATCCAACACTATCCTCAGCCTACCCAGGCAGCTTACAGGAATTACGTGGTGTACAACACCAGGGCAAGGCAAGCTCTGACCAGGTACATGGCACGCCACTTCCCCCTTCCAACTGGACATCTCCACTCGGGAGCAAACCTCTCTGAGTATGTATGCAAATGCATGCGGCAGTAGGGTAAGAAGTGCAGTCATGCCAGTTCAGTTGGTGTGTCTGTGGTGTATTGAGGTATTGAGTGCCATTATATCTGTGTATTCACTGTCGTTATGCTTGTGTGTGTGTGTGCGTTGTGCATTGGTACTGCTTTTGATCCCATGATTTTCTCAGAATTGAATTCAAATTATTCAGAAGGTTAGAAAGGTTTCCATTTCACTTCTGTTTCATTTCTTGACCACTACATGTCCCTAGTGTGCAGTGAAGCCTTGAGAAATGAACCCTTTTTCAATGCATTTGCCTTGAGGCTTCAGTGCTTTGACAAAGCTTCATCTTGGTTTTCCTCATGTTGGTCTGTTCTTGCTGCTCTGCCCACTGGTGTTCTCTCTCTTGCATGCCCATAATGATGGCCCTCTGTTCTTCTGACCAGGATCATACAGTCTTGTCATGACCAGATTTGGATGTCCTCTTTCCTGTAAAAAATTATTTTACTCAGTTGGTAGCACACTAGCCTGGTTCCAGACCATAGACCCCGCCCACTCAACTGAGTAGGCTTGTCTCACTGGTCTGGTATACCTTATTGAATTTGTGATTTATCTCGTCCAAACGATGGACGGACCAATGAATGTCGGGGGTCTAGCAATTAGCCAATCAGCGCCATGCTGATGTCAAGCTGTACGCCGGTGGGTAACTGGTGAGGATAGCAATAATGGCGACCGCTGCAGATCCCACAGACCACATTAACGATGCTATCGAGGTATTTCGCCACTACTCGCGTTAATGGAGGACCAAATTAAGGAAGTTGCTAAACTGGATTTAACGGCGATGCAGCTGGATGCGCACCACGACGGAGACATTTTAAACGGGCAATGCTTGCTTGTTTTCGGCACCCCAAGGCATGGATACTAATGACGTCAGATTCTGGGTGAGTCGTTGATCTCTACTGATTGGTTAGTGAAAAAATCAAATTCCCTCCCTTGTAAATCGCCTTCAATGGAGGCGACACTCAGGCTAGTAGCACACTGCTGTAGAACAATACACTTCAGAAAATGAATCTTGGTAAGATAAATTTCTCCAATAATAACCCACACCGGCAATATCAGCGGCACCACCCTCAACCCCAACAATTTACCATACAGCCAACATACAACCACCAGGACCCATATTCCTAGGCCACAAACAACCACCCACATGATGAGTTTGCCCTCATCTAATTATTTTTACAGTAGATTCAAGCTGTTCTGACCTTGTTTAAAAGGTAAAATGTCTTTAAATGAGCATGGCTGCCAGTGCATTTTTGCATTTTTTTAATTTATCTAGTATACTTAACAGTTAACAGGCTTATTTCAAGAGTAATTTCCCTTGAAATAAGACTATTAAATGTACTAGATAAGTAGCGGTTTGCGAATAACAGCACCAACAGTAAAAGACCCCCCCCCCTTCTCACTCACTCACTCACACCTTTAATATGTTTTTTTAGCATCACTTACTCTTTGCTCCTGTTGACTGAGCAACTGCAGTTGCAATAGAACGACGACCACCACCATCATCATCATCACCATCATCATCTTCATCACCATCAGCTGCATCAGGCTGGTCAGTGGATGACCCAGGGGATGGACCTTGTTTGTCTTCAGGCTGGGCGGGGGATGAACAAAATCCATTACGAGTGTCATGAGAAAATATAAATAAAACCACTGAGGAAATATAGTGTATCACCACCTACCTGGTCAGTGGGTGCATCTGCAGCCTGAGGAGATGTAGTGCTGTCATGTCCATCTGTAACACAAGGAATGCTAAATTTTCTACCTGTAGCTCATCTGCTCCTAAAATGTATGCAAACACACGCACATACATACATACATACATACATGCACTCTCTCACTCTCTCTCTCTCTAGTAATAACTGTGAAAGTAGTGGTAGTAGCAGCAGTAGTAGTGTTTACTAACGTTACTAGTCAACCAACTCTGATAGTATTACCAGTAGGCTAGTAGTTGTAGCAGTGGACTGGTAATAGTAGGCTAGTTGTAGTGGTGGTAGTAGGTGTGGTAGTATCAGTAACGTCAGTAGATTTCAACAGAAGACTAGGGTTACCTTACCTGATATGATGCTGTTATTATCAAAACCAGCGTCTACACCATATTGCTCGACGGTGGCCAGAGGTCGCCCTCCGAGCACCCTGTCCCTCCTCTTGAAAAATTGGAAGTTAGAGGGATCCGAACCGCTCTTGTTGTTTTGAACCTTTGCTCGGTTGTATTCTTGCTTTAAAGTTTTCCACCAGTTTTTGGACTTGTTTTGCGTCTCTGCCCACAATACCACCTTCTCTCATTTTGTCAACCACGGCTTGATATATTTCGTTGTTTTTATATTTATGTCCATCCATTCGACTCATTATATTTAAATTTTCTAGCGTTGAAATATCTGTTCGGGACCTGCGTTTGCTTTTCGCCTTTGCTGCCATCTTATATCGTGTAGTATCATGGGTCCTCACACCGGAAGGGAAGGTAGCAAGCATGCGCAGAGAGATCGGAATGAACTTAAAGAGGAATGAGTGTATACATGCACACAAAATTCTTTCATTTGGAATGACAAACGGAATATACCACCCCCTTAATCGGATTTAATTTTCGATCGGAATGACCATTTTTCAATTGGAGTGACTGTTTACATGATCACTTTTAATCGGAATGGCCTTTCATTCTGAATGAAAGTGGAATTAAACTGTTTATGTAAACGTACTGATTGTCACATATCGACATTTGGTAATGGAGATATGACGTGTAAGGTACCCTGGGTGTGTTGGTTGTTCACATTCTGGAACACCATGTCAACATCAGCATTTTACATGCATTGTCTGTTTTCAAAATACAGTTTTCACAAGAAATGTACAGTTTGCATACATTCTGTTTTAAATAACGCACATGTATATGTAATAAGTGAAGCTTCCTCCCATTTGTCCCACCCCGTAATTACAGACTGGAAGTAATCATCAGCTGTTTGTAATCTAGTCTCCCCTTCAAAGGCACTGTAGTCAGCTATGTGGGGGGTTTCCTCACTGTTCCTGACCTCGTTAATGCTGTGTACATCGGACTAAGGTGCTGTTTACACTCAAGTTGCCGGGTGGTAGTCTTAGCCATCTCCAATACAGTTAGCACACTCACAAGCCGGCATGTGTGGCGTGCGTATGTGTCCAGATGAGCACTTGTAACTTGTGGCTCAAAGGAGCGAGGCAGCATGGTGATGCCATCCAGGTGGTTTAGCCCGCTATATTTGTTTGAGGAGGAGCCCTGTTGCCACTGTTGTTTTTGTTCTGTAGTTATTAGGGACCTCGGCCTGTAGGAATGTAGTAGAAAGATTAAACCAAATCTGGCTTGTTCGTCTCCTCAAGACCTACAAATCACGCATTGACACCTGACATAAATCCAACAGGAAGTGAGCTATTTGCCCTTTCAAAGTAAGATGTCATTTTTCAAAAATTCTCTTTGTCAAAAAAATATCTACTCCTACACCGTTTATCATATCGACTTCAAACATGCACACGACAGGCCAAGTCCTGGTGAACAGATCGTCTTAATAACTTTGTCATTACTCGAATGGTTTGGATTTTATGCGCGCTTGTTCGTCTCATCAAGACCTACAAATCACTCACTGACAACCCTGACCTCCAACAGGAAGTGAGCTAGTGCCTCTAAAAGTAACATGAGCAAATGTGGAGAAATTGTCAGCTGTGAGCTAGAGTGGAGAGGGGTCTGAAATTGTCAAAAACTTTTGTCTTTAACTGTCTATGTGAGCTAGAGGCTGAAATGGTGTGAGTCCAAGGTCCCGCCCAACACTGCTTGCATCTTTAATTATTCTTTAGTCTTTCTCCCGCGCCTCTTTGAGCCGGAATTTTGACCCCCTAAACATGCTCACACCCTCCCCAGAATTGGCACGCATGTCAGGACTGGTGTTACATACTATCAAACCAAAAATAACCACCTTTCGTCATAATATCATGTCACCTTTCCATGTCCCAGCTCAACACTGGTCATAATTGCACTTTAAATGTACCTTAAAGAGAATACTGTAGTATTTCCTGGACTTACATGTTACACAGTAGCATGTAAATAGACGTGAGTTTTTAACCCTCTTTTTAACTAACTACTGTATCAATCCATACATATTAACTTTTTAACAAACATATTTCTAATGAATTTGTATACTTTTTCTCAATTACTTTTGACATGGATTTTCAATATTTCCCATCAACCAGTTCTCAAACCACTTCCACACAACATGAACCTTTAAACATAATAAAATAAATCAAGGAGTTTACCATGGTATATATTAAACCAAAGAATAGTTGTGCAGCCCACACTAGCCTCCACATCTAGGTACTTGCTAGCAACGACAGAACATGGCGCCGCCACCACCACTGCCTCGGCGGGCGTCGAGTCTGAAAACACTCAAATACTACCTCATGGCTTACAAACAAACCCATGCCTAATACAAAATTATCCTCAAACATTTATCCACCAGTTACAGCTACTTTCGTTACATTTTCATATACCACATACCTGAAACAAAAGTAAACAGAGGATGACACGGGAGACGTGGCTTGTCTTTGCTGAATCTTCCTCAGTTATGAGGGAAGACAGCGGGATGCAGGCAAACCACAGGCTCACAGTGCCTCCTACTGGCAGGAATGTGGCAATTATCTATACTGCATCTGGCTTTCCTAATTTGTTACTTGTGGTATAAATAAGCATTTTTTTAAAAAAACAAACAAAACAAAACAAAATGAATTTTATAATGTACAATTAATAAACAAGGTTTGTTTTAAACAACTAATATTAAACCAATATACACAAATGTGAACACACATTAGTGGGCTTCACACTGGCAAAAAATTTGATAAAATTAAAACATTAACCCATAAAGTGCCAAATGGCCTTCTAGTGCCACCTAGGTACACTAAAATGGCTGCTGCTGCGGCCCATAGGAATGTCATAGAAAGATGAAACCAAAACTGGCTTGTTTGTCTCATTGAGACCTACAACTCAAGCACTGACCTCAATCCAACTGAAGTGAGCTATTTGCCTTTCAAAGTAAAGTTTCGCCAAAAAAAAAAAATCCTCTTTTTTTAAAAAAAATATCATCTCCTACACTGTTTATCATATCAACTTCAAACATGCACTCATGACAGGCCAGGTCCTGGTGAACAGATCTTCCAAATAACTTTGTCATTACTCCAACAGTTTGGATTTTTATGCCTCTTAAAGGTGATGTGAGACAAAACCTCCTGACAATCTTTGCACGACCTAGACACACTAAAATGACCACTGTGGCCAGTAGGAATGTCGTAGAAAGATCAAACCAAAACTGGCTTGTTTGTCTCAAAGTAAATCCAACAGGAAATTAGCTGGTGCCTCTAAAAATAACATGAGAAAATGTGGGGAAATTGTCAGCTGTGAGCTAGACTTGACAACACAAACTATATGTCTGCACATGGGTCGAGTGTATCTCTCTGCTGGTATGCTCAGATTGATGATTGGACCCATGGTTTGGGAATTAAAGGAGGAGTTCAAGACATTTCAAAGCCATCTCCATCTGCCTGCTCTCACACAGCTTTTCTCCCCTCTCAGTAACAGACTCAGGATGTTTGGAGGGCAGGGGCGAAAAGGAAAAAAGGGCAACTTCTGAATGACATGGGGCCCCATTGGTGCGCAAAAAACAAAATTTGACACCCTAAACATGCTTAAAAACTCACCCAAGTTGAAACACATGTCAGGACTGGCGAAAAAGTTAATAAAATGAAAAAAAAAAAAAAATCCCAAAAGTGCCAAAATGGGCTCTCTAGTGCCACCTAGACACACAAAACTGGCCACTGCAGCCCATAGGAATGTCGTAGAAAAATTAAACCAAATCTGGCTTGTTCGTCTTATCAAGACCTACAAATCACGCATTGACACCCCTGACCTAAATCCAACAGGAAGTGAGCTAGTGCCTCTGAAAGTAACATGAGCAAATGTGGAAAAATTGTCAGCTGTGAGCTAGAGTGGAGAGGGGTTTAAAATCGTCAAAAACTTTTGTCTTTAACTGTCTACGCGAGCTGGAGGCCGAAATGGCGTTTGTTTGTTTTTTTTATAAATAATTATTATTACTGTTTGGCCTGCTTCAAGAGCCTTGAAACAGGCCACATCCTTGGTTTGCTAAGTGATTTATGGACAGCCACTTGAATCAGCTCGCTCATCATGGATTGCTCAATCAGTCCAAGTTTATGGAGCCCTCCCAACCACCTGATTCAATTACATCAAAATGAAATTTTACATCAAAAGCATGGAAGGAGCTGTACTCATAAATTGCCCGTTATCTAGGTAACGTTCTGATTTCCAGCTTTTCAGGCTTATTTTGTGGCTGAATATAATTTTGTAGCCTCCTGAAATATGAATAAGGATAGTAATAGTGGGATAATGGCACATACAGTGAGCAGCAGCGACTGAAACAGAGGGCTCGGTGGGAACGGAGCACCTACTGCAGTGAGCAAATAGGCTGACTGCAATCAGTTTGACTTGACTAGTGGACTTCACTCCAAGCCAATTGGCTTTAGAAACAGCTGATGTGCTTTATGGCCGAAAACCAGCTGCCAGCCATTTGACCAACTGAGTTGCAGATGACACCATCAGCCGGCTTGAGTCAAACACACACACCGCTCCTTTTCTCTGCAACGTTCCAAAATGGTTTCTTCTTGCTGTGAATCATTGGTCCGAACTGGGCTTTAGAAAACAATTGCTGTTTCCCTTGTAAGTCACATGGCACTAAACAAGTTTCTTCCAAGTGTCCAGGTAGTGATGCACATTAGCTGACATTAGCCAAGCTGGTTGTTTATCCACACTGTGTAAGTCCAAACGATGCCCAAGTTCTTTACCTTGGAACTAGATGACGAGTAAAACAACTACAAAACTCAACCATCAAGCTTCTCTCCTTAACTTTCTCTTCACCTCTGTCTCTCTTTTTTCTGTGAATTGTCCACATCCTTGAACTCTTCTTCTTCTTCTTTTGCTCAAAAATAATGGTACCAGCCTGGTACAGGCCAAACCCTGAACATTTCCTAGACATTTGCTGGAAATGCATATCCTTACTGGTCAGTGTGTCTCCCCATGTTGTTCTCACATGAACATCATGAACTACATAGCACTTTTTTGTAACCTTTACCATTGCGTATACCACTAGATTCAACTGACCAGTGCATACAAGCAGTTTTTAAAAACACAAGGGAAGCTACTACTTATCGATTAACATTGTAATAGACATACCTCATGTTGAATCACACATTATGTTTAAATGACTTATAAAATAAAACTAGATTTTCAGGGCAGCACATTAATAAGGCGAAATCAAGACTTGGGTGTCATTTCCCTACATAGCTAACTAGGTACCTAACTACAAGCATAAATAACAGAACACTGGCCACAAACATGCCCAAAACACAGCTGTACAGTCGGTTCAATGCATTCTCTGTGATTGTCATGAACCATAGTTTTCTATTCAACTGACAATTACAATGAGGCTAGAATACAGTACTTGCCATTGTTTGTTTGGAGCACAACAAAATAAAATAGGCTGCCATCCCAGTCGCAAACTGTCTAACGTTCATGATGTCAAACTAGCCATTCAGGTTCAGTATTTGTATCTAAGGTAGAAAGGACATACCAAATAATGTACCTCTAAATACACTGTTACTTTAATGAGAATGTGTCCAATAATGACCAGACAACAATGCAACAAAGTGTGCTCTCATACACACACACACACACACACACACACACACACACACACACACACACAGAGTTTACCGCTGAAAAGCAGTGTGTCTGAACCACAGCCAAATTGTAATGTTGAAAACTCTGAAAGTTTACAGAGTAGATCCAGAGGAGCAGGGTCTGCCAGCCACATGGCTTCAATGTGTGTGTGTGTGTGTGTGTGTGTGATGTATGTTTGTATAGGCTTTTTCTTATTAGACTGCGAGTTGTAGTGTGTGCCCATCACCTTTTGTTATCCTGCTAATCCTGTTTGCACACACTGCTCAGTCTCATTCCTCACTCTCTCCTCATACTTCGCTGGTCCTCTATCTCTCTTTCTGTGTTTATTTTTTCACACGTACACATACACTTTTCCCTCCCTCTGATTTACTCACTCATGGTTAGTCTCTATGGCTGTCCCTCATACAACATTGTGCTTACTCAATTCATTTCACTTTAATGTGTCATTAACAACAAAAATGCAGATGATACTGCAAAGTGTGGTTTCTATCTGATACCGAGATTGTCAAAGTATTAGTGCGGTGTCACTTTGTGTGTGTGGGTCATTGACTGTTAGGCCCTCAAATGGTGGCCCACGGTCCACATCCAGCCCGCGAGCCGCCTATTTGTGGACTGCGAGCTGAACAAGTGACTCCTTCACTGTGTGTGTTTTGGTTTGGTCAGCACGTGTAAATGGGCTGTCATCCATGCCTACAGTGCGCTGATAGGCTGTTGGCGAGAACGGCACTTTTTTACTTTTGCTTTTGAAGCAGTATGCTTATCGATACTTTGCCAGCAGTAGGACTCTAGATTGAATGAAAATGGCATGTTCCAAGTTTGAAAAGAAAAGAAAGGTGTTGAAAGTTTTGTTTTAGTTGAGTATTGATTTGAATTTATGTCAAAATGGAAATGGCATTTTATTTTATTTTGTTTTGAATATGACAGTATTGTGGCTTGTGGCTTGACCAACTAAAATAAATGGACCTATGACTCATTGAAAAATGTCACGTGCATGTGCACTGTTGAGTTGAGCTTCAGGCCGTGCCCTCCCAACCTGAACACAGCAGACTGAGTGCACCAGGGGGAGATGATTCGGTGATCAGGGGAGTTTGGAGGCACTCACTCACAGGATGGTGAGAGAAAGCAGTGTATGAAAGAAATGTTTGGAGAGACTGGACTTGGGAAAGGAGACTGCAGGATTAAAGCTTGTTTCAAACAAAGAAGAAGGAGCTGGTGAGCTTTCATTTATGTCTTGGGTTTTGTAACTTTCATTTGGAACTGTGGACGGCCGTAGATTTGAACATTTGGAAAATCCCATGTGATCGAATTCAGGTTAAAATGTGGTGAATTAAAAGGTCATGTGATTAAAATGCAAGTTAAATGTACTATATTTAATAATCACGTGGGTTAAAAGTGCAGTTAAGAATTGTTGTGTATTTTTTAAAAATTATTCAAGCTAGTAATTTAATAAATGTGATTTATGTGTATTTGAAAGAGTTAAAAACTGCTAAAGATTGTTAGGTTTAAATTATATTTAGTATTTTAGTATTTAATTTATTTTTGGTGCTTAAGTGTTGGTATTTTCTACTTATTTTCAAGGTTAATTTCTAGTAGGTTTAAATTAATTTCTAGTAGGTTAAAATTTAAGTACTTAAGTTTGGGTTATGTTGATTGGTTATGGTTTCTTGGGTTACATTTTCTTATGTGTTTGTATTTAAGGTTTTTCACCTGTTATTGGCCTCATCAACTTTCAAAATAAAAGAAAGAAAAGAAAGTAAGCTAAATCTTGGTCATTGAGTGAATTCCTGTCCAATCTTCTGAAGCAAGCTGCCTTTTCAAGTGGGGGAAGCTGCAGGTTAAACCTCACAAGAGTGAGGGTCACTTGACATGCATGACCACGTTGTGCCACCCCCTAGACCTTTGACTTGTTGAAAAATGTCTTTGTGGACCTGTATTTGAGTACCCCTGGCATAGACTCTATCGCACACATAGTAATATACTCATGATGGCAACCTTCGCCCCATTGTGGCTGGAACTTGAAAAGTTTCAGAATTCAAACACAGGTGGCAGCTTTTCTGCTTCACAGTGTTCAACAAGTTGTGAGCTGGATGTGTGTTTAACTGTAAGCTGCTTAACTTACAGGCTACTGGAGGAAACAGTCATAGGTTTTGCCTTGCTGAGGCCTTTTTTAATTTGATTTGATTTTTTTTATTAGGATCTCTTTTAGTCCAGCTGAACTCAGACAAGCTGTTCAACTCACAATTTTCTCTTCCCACAAAACACTTTATTATAGACTCTTTTTTCCAAACTGGGAGGCAAGACGGGCTGCACAACTGAACTGGGCACTCCAGAGCAGTGTTAATTTCGACAGCAAATTCTGATTTAGTCTTAGTCTTAGTCTGTTGAATAACACAATGTTTAGTTTTAGTCATTTTTAGTCATCTGAAATCTTAGTCTTAGTCTAGTTTTTAGTTGACTAAATCCTAAGTTTTTGTCAGGTAATCTACGGTGGACTTAGTCGACTAAATGTTTCTCCAGAATTTCCAGTCATTGGAAATATCCATCAGTCTGTTATGGAATGGTATAAAGGTTTGATTGTCCAATACGGGCACAGAAACGGTTGCTATTTGGAACATGTATTTTGTTTTATTCTCAAAAAATAAATAAATAAAACACTATTGGCTGTAATGCCATTGCACATGGTATCTTAATACAGAAATTCACTTATGTTAATGTTCAAGTACCTCAAGAAAAGTTTAGTAACTGCTAGGCTACAATGCCTCGGCGCAACAACAAAAATCTCTGTTCTCAGCATTAAAGAGGCAAATATCACATTAAACTAAAGAACACGCTGTGTGCATCTTCTATTGTCTCCTGCTACGCTGTACAAAATCAAGATTTGAACAGAAAAGATGAGTGCAATTCTCATACGTAAAATAAAATATGTTTTGGTTGTCATGTCATTGCACACAAAATTAAATATTCCTCTGTTAATAATTAAAACAAGTATCAATGAGCTCAAGACAAATGAAATAAATGAGCTGCAATGCCATTATTGTATGGAACAAAAAATAAATCTCTCTGCTCTCATCATAATAAACAAAAACAAAAAATAAAATAAAAGACCAGTAACTTTCAAGTTGTGCATATACTACAACAGGAAATGCTGTAAAGAGCAGTTCTATTTGTTTCTGTTTATTTTAAGGAAAGCACTCCACTCCAATGTGGCCCTTCCTCTGTTGTGCCGTCCTCTTGTGAGGTCACCTGTGACACTGAATATAAAAGCTTGAGTTGCTGTGATTTAAGATATTTCATCTTAGATTATAATTTTTGCAGTGTAACATTAGGTCCCATTAACCTGTAATGCATTTATGTGGTACTTTCTGAAAAACCAAAATATAAATTATTTACACTATGTGTATATATATATATATATACCAGCTATTTGCAATGGGAACTTTTGGTGTTATGTTTTTTGATTTATGGAATATGAAAACAGTTGAACTAAGGACAGTGTATTACTAAAAATGGTGAGTGTGATTCATGTAGAGCAGAATGACATCAAATCCCAGCATTGAGCCTCCTCATTCTTTTGTATTGATTGTGAATAAATTGACAACATGCCATGGTATTTAACATATTTGCTATATTACTTCTAGTTGCAAATTGCATTTTGGATGTCAGTGCTAGAAATGTCAGTATCAGGGCAGGGGCGTTGTAAGTCAAGGCAGATGCCGTAGCAGCAGCAGCAGCAGTAGTAAATTTCACTGATACTGATCTCATGCTTTCTGACAGTAATGGTACTTATGGTAATGTCCTCCATGAACCAGACATGGCCCTGTGCACTCGTAGACACAGCACAGCTCCCTGACACCACTCTGATTTAACACCACACAAGTTAAAGGCCTGCGTGGCTTCATATTGAGATTTTAAATTTCAAATTCTGCAGCACTGTCAATGACACAATCTCATCTATCCATGACTAAACATTTAGGCTTTTTAAGATCTTTAAGAGTAAACTAGATTTACCACTTCACGGTTGTATGCCTCCACCAAGCAATTTACATCCATGTCTGTCCAGACTGTCCAGGTATTAAGTGTATTTTTGGCGAATTAGAAGTTATCACTTTATTGACATGTATGATTCTAGTGAATAATACTTTTCAGTTAAAAACAGGCTGTTGTCACTAAGAAATTATTTTTTATAGAGGACTGATAGAGAACTTGTCACATGGTGCAACATAAGTCACCAGAAACTCAATATCAATAAACCAGTGAGCTTGTGGTAGACTACCATTGTAACAGGGGAGAACTTGAAGTTGAAGCCATTGCAGTTGACAATGCTTCAAATACAGATGTTACTGCAAAAAAGCTAAAATTGGAAATGTTGATACTTCATTCACATCACACTTCACATCTTCAACCCGGCAGTACAGAAGATCTATACAATCTTCACAGTTTCAAGATTAGTGTCACCAATTCAGTATCTGATCAAATGTCTTCCCTTCTGTTCCTGAGTTATGATGCCAGAAATGGGGTTTGCAGAATATTATGACGTTACAGTGAAATTGACCTTTGACCTTTTGGATATAAAACGTCATCACTTCACCATCAAAATAAGAATCAGCTTTATTGTGAGTAAGTGTGTGTGCACTTACAAGGAATTTGACTTTTATCTATGAGTAGTGTGCCCTGAGCATGCTTGAGTATCCACGTGTATCACCTCTGCTTGAACAGAGTTCAAATGCGCATGTGTGCCCAAGCATGCTGTTCACCTTTAAAGACATTCTGTACTGATGTGTTTTAAATCATAATATTTTAGTAAAAGTGCATGTTTTCGGAAAGGACTGAGCATATGACTGGATAATTTAGACTTGGATTATACTGCAGGAGTTGTGTGGGAGGGGTGGTGGATGGGTCCAACAACCTCAGACTTTCACCTGCGAGGCAGGTGTTCGCTTCCCCTAAGATTGTAAAGCCAAACCCTGTTCTTTTTTTCCAAACTCAACTGCATGTGCATATTGGCTGAACGTAACCACATGTGTTGTTGAAGGAAAGAAACATCAATTCACGGTGCTGTACCAACGTAGTGCATTTATTTTGAAAGAGACTATATGCAAACTGTACATTTCCTGTGATAAAGGAAGTGTGTTTTGAAAACAGACAATGCATGCAACAGACAGAAGTTGACACAGTGTCCCAGAATATCAACAACCAACACACCCAGGGTACCTTGCACATCAGATCCCAAGTATTCCTTTAAATTAAAATTTATCTTTTTATCATTTAAGTTACAGACATTTTTATATCAAGATTTGTAAAGCTACATTGATTAATTGTTTTGGCCACTTAGGGAGAGCAGAACATGCTGTAAATAAAACATTAGCATGCCGTCATTGTATAAAGTTTTTATGGTTAATGTGTTAGCAAACAGTTGCTTGTTAACACATCTGGCAGACACAGCAATATTACTATTCATTTAGAGTCATGTTTCAGTTTACCTGATGAAATTAAGTCCACTATGAAGTTAAGTCCAATATTCACTCTGCTTTTAGCTCAGTTTTGGTCTCTATGTTTACCAACTTGTTCAGCTTCATCTCGCTGCTGGTGCTGGAAACAAGGCCAGTGAGAGCATAAGTACGCCAGAAAACCAAAATAATGGGCTTAAAGATGGAGGGGAAAAAAAAAGCTCCACAGAGCTGAGAGGAACTGCAAAGTCGGGTGGAATTTCTCTGTAGGTTTCTATGGATACTATTAACCCTTCATAGTCACTGTTTAGGTAAAAAAAAAAAAAAAAAAAAAAGAGTTAAAAGTACAGCTTTAAGCAAGTATAAAATAAACAACTACAGAGACTTTTTCCTGTGCTACATAAATAAACTTGCTTTTCCTTCTTGTCCATGTTGGCTTAAAAGTTAAGCCTCTAAAAGCAACTGTTACCTGCAAATGTGTTATTAAGTTTTAATCTGTTTAAATTGACTGATGTAACTCTAAAAATGTTACACATGTCAGAACATATTAGAGAGGCTGGGGATACAAGGTTAGAGAAGCAATATTATGACTGAACATAAAAGTTGATTCTTGACCAGGGAAACATAGTTTCACAATGTCTTTCTAGCTTTTATTTCAGACCTTTGACTGCATTGCACGATCTTCTTCAGCAAATGAAGTTTGCTAAATTGTCATAATGCGGCTTACCTTTAAACCATAAGTGGATGCCTGCCACTCAGTTCGATCTAATATGAATACTTTAATTCATCTATCCTAGCACCAGATTTGCGTTATCATTGTAATCCGACATCACTGACCTGCTGCAGATCTGTCATCTTGAACAACCATGAAACAATCAGCACTGTGTCTCTGCCCAGTCTCCTCTCTCTCATTTCCTCCACCCCTCCTTTCTTTCTTTCCATGAAACAATGACATTTTAAAGGAGTGTCTGGAAGAAGAAAAAACAACAGCGTTTTTAATTCAACTTTCTTGAGAGTACCTTCCTGAGTCTCTTACCCGACAACATCCATCTCTCCTCATCAGCCAAACACAGACAGACACCTCCCCTCCCATCTCCCTTTCTTCCCTCTGTTTTTGAATATGTGTTTTCTGTTTATTATTAGCCGACTCGGTGCTTCATCATCCCGTGAAAATTCATATCTGCTGAACATAAGGGGGAGAAACACTGGGGGAATCAATCTTTTGTGCTTGGGCAGATAAACACAAGGCACAATCAGAGGGAGAAAGAAAGATGGAGGGAGAAGGAGAACAGAGGAGAAGAGGGCCTCATCCCCTCATGCTGCCCGTGATGGATAGCAAGAGTAAAAGCATCGGGACGGTATTATGTAAATTAAGGAGGCATCCTAGCATGGCCTTGATGATTATGGAAGATGTGAATGATGTTTGTGGATTTCCAGGCACTCCACCGGGGCCTTGCTATTCCTCTTCCTTCCAACCACCCCTGGAACGAATTCATTGTGACCCCCTGGACATCCCTGCTGCCACCCATCCCCATCCAGCTTTCCCCACGGGAGCAAGAGAAAGAAAAAAAAAAACAACTCACAACAAGACATCTGTTTCATTTACTTAACAAATTATCTGTCAGGGAATGTGCCCCCAGTGCCTCTAACAGGCAGCCAGGAGGTGGACAGGGAGAACGGTGACAGGGATGGACGCTGACTGAAGGAGAAAAAGAAGAGGGTGGGTTGAGGGCATCTCTAGTCCCTATCCTCCTCTTTCTCCTCCTCCTCTTCCCTCTCTGCCTCTCTTAGCAGCTTACCTAAGGTGTATGGACAAGTGACAAAGCTGTAAAGTGATAAACTGTGACACTTCTATATCATTGAATGTGTTTTCTTCTCTCTGTCACTGATTTGAATTGCATAGTTAGTGATTCAACCGTTAGCCAATTCAGAGCTTTTCCATGTGCTGTTCTACATATCTGGTGTCTGTAAGGTGTTTTTGTGGGGAGAGTAATCTGGTTTAAGAGGAAGTGATGTGTTTTCTCCAGATTTCTGCATTTTCAATAATCCTGATCCTGGCCTCAACGATGGCTGTGCCTTGTTACCAATTCTCTTTGTGTTTTTCATGGACAGAATCTTACACGTGGAGTGTCTGGTAAGACTGCCTAAGGAAAGTAGCTCTGCTTTTTGCAGATGGTGTGACTGCGTTGGCTTTATCAGACCATGACCTACAAATCTGAGAGCATGAAACTCTGCTGCTGTTACTGCAAACAAAATGAATCACCTTCTGCCCTGATCTGGGCCCGTATTCACAAAGGTAGCTCTTAGTGACATCATTCTAAGAAAAATCTTAGAATTCCCCGAATTCTAAGATTTTTCATAGAATTTTCCCTTGGTAAGATAAAAGTTATTCACAAAGCATCTTAGGCCTTAAGAGAGATCCTAAGGTGAAAAACTGTTAAGAGGAGGGAGGAGGACTTTTAAGAAGCCTAAGAGTGTCTTAAACAGAGAAGATGGCGGAAAGACAGAGTGGAAGGAGAGATATTCTCTGTGTATTTAATGACAGTGATTTAATAAGATGCTACCGGCTTAATCGTGCAGGGACTGGGAGGTCCCTGAGACTGGGAGGTCGTGGGTTTGATCCCCGGCCGGGTCATACCAAAGACTATAAAAGTGGGACCCATTGCCTCCCTGCTTGGCACTCAGCATCAGGGGTTGGAATTGGGGGGTTAGATCGGCACATGATTCCCGAGTGCTGCACCGCTGCTGCTCACCGCTGCTGCTCACCGCTCCCTCAGGGGATGGGTCAAATGCGGAGAACAAATTTCACACACTCAGGTGTGTGACAATCAGTGGAACTTTACCTTTACTTTACCATTACCTTTATAATGTTTGTGGTTGACCTCATCAGGGATGAGCTTACTTTTCCTACCCAGCCTAGTAACGCAATAACGCCTGAGATGAAGGTCATCACAACATTGCGATACCTGGCTACGGGAAAAATGCAACAGTGTAGTAGTGATGACTTGGGTCTGTCACAACCCTCTGTTAGCAGAGTGGTCAGTCAGACCATTACGGTGCTTACACAGCCTCGTATTGTTGCGCAATTTGTTGGCTTTCCGCTGGATGCTCACTCGTTGCAGGCCAACAAACATGCATTCATGGGCATAGCGGGTTTCCCTGGTGTTGTTGGTGTTATTGCTGGGACTCTCGTCTGCATAACTGCACCATCACAAGACGAGGACATCTATGTCAACAGAAAGCAGTATCATAGCATCAACACTCAGATTGTTTTTAATGCGGACTATATGATTTTGGACGTTGTGGCAAAATGGCCAGGCTCAAGGCACGATTCAAGAATACTGTCTGAGAGCGGCCTGAGACAGCTGTTTGAAGAACACTACATGCCAGCTGGTTGCCACCTGTTAGGGGACACTGGTTATCCATGCGGACCTTGGCTTTTAACACCATACCTCCATCCAGACCCAAGAGCACAACTAAATTACAACAGGTAATGTAAATATTTTTCTAATTATAGGCTATTATGCATGGGAATTGAAATTAAAGAGCAGTTGGAGTAGCCTAAATTAGTTTAAATGTCTCCCTAAAATATTTACAGCTGTTTTGAGTGAAACTGTGCTGTTTTTTGTATGTGCATAGGGCCCATAAGAAAACACGGGCAGTGGTTGAGCAGGGTATTGGACAGCTGAAACGGAGGTTCCATGTATCGCATAGAGAAGTGAGGCTGGTGCCAGGAAAGGTCTGCAAAATAATAATAGCCTGCGCAGTACTCCACAATATCTGTAAGGCGAGACAAATCCCAGAACCTCCCAAGGATGGCCAGGACAGCAGTGATGACGCAGATGATGAAGATGTTCATCCTCAGCAGGAGAGGAATTTCGCTTTGACTGGGAATCCTTACAGAGCTCAATTTACACAGTTGCACTTAAGGTAATTTCCAATCTGTGTAATGGTGGCTGTATTGAACCAACATACATAAACGTGTTAAAGTAAAGACACAAAATGCATAATTTCTATTTATTAGCCAATTTATTTTTGAGATGCTCAATTTTTAGTCTATAATACTCCTCCTGTAGAAGAAGGACTTTTTTATGCTGCCTGAGGACATTCATCTCAGCCTCCAACTTCTTCTCCAGTAGGGATGGTGTTGGCAAGGGAGCAGGAGCAGGAGCAGGAACCATCTCAGGCTGAACGTGGGCCCATGATGTTGAAGGCCCCGGTTCCTCTGTTGGCTCAGAGCTGCAGAAAAGAGGAGATATTCATCAGCCTTGTTTATTATTATTGCTTCGTTTTATTTCTTTTCATACATTTCACATGTCAAACATGGCTACAAAAGAAATTAGAAATATAGGCTATGCTATAGACTATGGCCTCCTATTCTAAATTTTTTTTTCTTGATATTCTGTCTATCCTACCTTGTGAAAATAAATTTGTCCTACCTTTGACGCAGTTCCGCCAGCTGAATCAATGAGCTATCAATGCCTTCCTTCAGCCCAGTGATGCTGGTGTCGGACTTTCTCAAAACGCTAAAAATAGTCTCTGCCACCTGTGACAGCTGTTTAACTGGTGATCCACCCCCTAAACAGTCCAGTAAATGAGCACATTAAATTCTATAACATTCATACAGTTATTAATATCCAAGTAAGAGATGTCACAGCCATAGCCTAAATGGTAGCCTACAACACTCACATGTTTGAGAAGAACTTCGCTTGTGTGCTGCAATCTCCGCTCTCGCTTTGGATTGCAGCACGTGCCAGCGCTTCTCACACTCATCGCTTGTGCGTAAAAGCAGAGGGAACGACACATTGATATGTCCGACAATGCGCTCCCAGGTCCACCTCTTCCCTTGAGCCGTGATCCCAGGACAGCATTTACCTCTCAGAACTCTTTTATTCTCCTCCATGAGCTGTGCCAACAGCAGGCACTGCTCTTCTGTCCAGTTCGGCTTTCTTGTTCTTTTTTTCTCCATTTCGTTTGTTTTGGTCATTCTGCCAAATCAAACCGCTTTTTACAAGGAGGCCAGCAATCACAGTAATTGCTGTCAGCTGAGTCTGTGTCCACCATTAATATCAAATAGATTAAGTAGTAAAATTACCAGCATGGTGAGTAAACATAACAATAAGCAAATCAACTTAATAATCGGCATGTGAATGAGGTGCATTCAAACATTTTGAAGCTGTGTAACAATTAATTTAATTTTGCTGAGTTTCATCATCATGACAAAATTATTTTCACGATTACAAATTTCTTAATACAGTCAAAGTTCTATGATCGGTTCATTTCACTGTCCATTCATTACTTAGAGCGCATTTGTTTTTCTTTTTGTTTTTTTCTTTTTTCCTTATTGTAACAACCAATCAAAGCTTTTAGAAGACTGCGTCATACCTAGCAACGGGGTCAACCACACCTCCTCACCTAAAGGTTTCTGTTCCTTCCTTGCTCAGAGGTGCTCTCAGAAACTTCTTGAACCACTCTTAAGATAGGATTCCTTGCTAGGAATTTTTAGGCTAAGTTAGGAGCTCTCTGAGAGGACTCTGAGAATCTCAAACTTGTCTCTCAGACCCCATCCCAACAAGGCTGTTTCAAGAAGTTTTACCCTTAGTTAGCAATTACAATTACAATTTACAACTGATGACAAATGACAATAGTCAAATCTATTGTCTAGTCTATCTATCTATCTATCTATATATATATATATATATATACACACACACACACACACATACACACACACACGTATATATATATATATATATATATATATATATATATATATATATATGTTAGAGACGCGTGGATGACGTATTTTTTCATCCGCAACCGCTTCTTAAAATCTCTATCCGCCCGCTATCCATTTGCACGAACGTTTTTTCACCAATTTTCAAAACCGAACCCGCCCACCATCCGCCGATTAGTTTTTAGGTCTATTGAAGATGCCTCGCTATTAGTAGACCTATCTTCTTTTTCATACAGTGCAGTTCATTATATCTTGCCAGTAAGATGATGAGCAAACAATTGCCTGATTAAAAAGTGTTTTTTTATCGTTTGTTTACGTTTGGAATAATATGTAAAATGTTGATTTTTTTTTTATTTGAGTGCTTCAACCGCAACCCGCCCGAATTTTATTAAAATATTATTTTTCGTGGCGTCATCCGCCCGATCCGGGTCAACCGCGCATCTCTAGTATATGTATATATATATACACACAGTACATATATGGACATACATATATACAAACATACATATCTCATACGTGTCATATGTTTACCCATAGACACATGTTTTATGTGTTTGTGTATAAAAACAAAAACAATATGGAATAGAGGAGTAGAGGAATAAATAAAAAGGCAGACTGTGAACTCTGCCTTTTAAGTGATGTTGTTGTTATCCATCCGTCCATTTTCGTAACTGCTTATCCTCTTGAGGGTCACGGGGGGGCTGTCGCCTATCCCAGCTGACTTTGGGCGAGAAGCAGGGTACACCCTGGACAGGTTGCCAGACTATCGCAGCGCTAACACATAGAGACAGAAAACCATTCACACTCACACCTATGGCCAATTTAGAGTTACCAATTAACCATTCCCTAACCTGCATGTCCTTGAACTGTGGAAGCCCGGACAGTACCCGGAGAAAACCCATGCTGACAGGGGAAGACCATGCAAACTCCACACAGAAGGGTTCCCTCCTGGGACTGAATCAGGGACCTTCTTGCTGTGAGGCAACGGTGCTAACCACTAAACCACCGTGCATATAATTAATTTGCCTTTATTAACAGGCTATAGTAAATGGCCTTGCTTATGTATAGTGCCTTTCTAGTCTCTCAAACGGGCTTTTACACTGCTTGTCACATTTATGAGGTACCACCGTCTGCACAATTACAGTAAACATTTATAGACTGACAGCACAGTCATCAGGAGGTGCCTGTGGATATTCTCATTTATCCAGGTCATAGTTATCTCAAGGCAATTGAATTGAACACAACTGGACTTATTTTTAGACTTTTCACTGCTTATCCAAGAGGCTTCATCAGTTCATGCTTGTCTGACTAGGCTGGAACTAGTCTGACAAACTGGTGTGGAAAAACCCAGCTATTTAACCTCTGAGGAGGTCTTCACAAGGCCAATGATGTCATTGGTTTGTTAGTGCCAAACGTGCCAAATGGTGCCAATCCCCTTTGATCTGACATCAGATGTGACGGGACAGTCGATATAGAGATTTATGTGCTAATTGCAGATAGTTGCATTGAATAGTGGTGTTTGTGGGTATTTATTGCATTGTTAATGTGCCTAATATTCTGGAAATCTGCCTGTGAGGTTTTGGTGACGTGTGTGCTCAGGCTTGCTCTGGACCAGCCTCCAGTTCAACTGATGTTAAGACCAAGACTGCCAGGGGACTTTCATTGATACACTGAGCTCCTCTCTTCTTCTTTCCCTCTCAGTCTGCACTCATTCATATTCCATTAGTGCATGTTTGTAACTTGGCTTCTTCCCAAGAGCTTTGTGCTTTCTTGTTTGCAGGTTCCCATGAATTGTAGTTGTGGCCTACGTCATGGTCCTGCTTGACACTCACTACTATTATTATAGTCATTTTTCCTCATTATTACATACATGTGATTTTATTACATAAATCTACTAATATACACCATTATTATTATAATTATAATTATTATTATTACTGTCATTGCTGTTTATCTCTCTCTCTCAACCCCACTGGTTGAGGTAGATGGTGGCCCACCATATAGCCTGGTTCTGCTTGAGGTTTCTGCCTCTTAAAATCAAGTTTTTCCTTGCCGCCATCACCAAAGCGCTCACTCATGGTGCAAATTGTTGGTTCTCTGTTAATTAGAGACTCTGGTCTAGACCTGTTCTATATGAAAAGAGTCCTGAGATAACTTGTTTCTCCAAGTTAGGATTAGAATATACACAGTTCACATAATCCAGTTGAAATTAACATATAATTTCAAATTCTTGAAGATTACTTAAAGTGTATGTCATCCAAGAAAGAGAATAAAAAACAATGGAATGGAGCCAGTTGAGGTTTTGGCATCTGCTTAGTATGGTTCCTAGAGCCTCCTTGTAGAGGTATTCCAGGAACATCTGAAGGGTGAACTTTGTTCTAAAAAGACAGAAACTTTTTAGAGAAGCTTCACCTTAGCTTTGGCTAAAGTTTAAAATTTGGATTTTCTTTCATTTGTTACATTGAAATCACAGTATTAAATGGTTTCGGATTGATTAAGGTTCATTTTGTCTTCTTTTTAAAATTGTTCAATATTTTCTTATCTTCAGACAAAAAAGTGTAGGAGATGTTTCTTTTACCTGCTTGACAGTTTCGACTGTTTCTCCAGTCTTCCTCAGAAATATCATCCGACATGTTGCTGACGTGTCATTTATCAGCTGGCCGGCCCAACAGACCTATCAGAATCTGTCAGGCCAGCCATGTCCCCTGCCATTGGATGGTGTACACCCCCTCGTCCTGGTTGATGGTGTCACTCGCCCGCTTCCTGATTTCAATGCCTCTTTTATCCAACGTTTGAATTTATTGGTCTCTGATGTGATTATTTTGCCCTTGTCCCAGTCCATAATGTGGTTATTTCTCCTGCAGTGATCTGTGATGGCTGAGATTCCCTCCTCCAGAGACCATCCAATGGCAGGGGGCGTGGCCGGCCCGGCAGATTCTGATTGGTCTGTTGGGCCGGCCAGCTGATAAATGACACGTCAGCAACACGTCAGATGACACTTCTGAGGAAGACTGGAGAAACAGTCGAAACTGTCAAGCAGGTAAAAGACACATCTCCTACACTTTTTTGTCTGAAGATAAGAAAATATTGAACATTAAATGGTCTATGACTACAGGAAACAAAAACTTTAATATACATATGGACATGAGCGTATTGCTTTAACACAGAGAACTCAAAGAAAACCCACCCCACACTGCTGCTGAGATGGAGGGAAATCCTTGTGTCATGTGGGTGTGTGTACGTGTCATGGCTCTCAAAATAATGACGTCCATGCCATATTGATTAAGGTAGAGGACAAAAACTGACATGTACAATAACACTGAGAGTGGTAGCTGTGCTGTGAGTATGTGCAAATAAAAAGAACAAACAATGCATCACAATATAGGCTTCCAAAACAGTTGTACTGATGAGCTTCAAAGGCTGCAAGAATATGTAAATCTGCACACATGCATGAATCTACTTAGCAGGCTTTTGTCCCCTTGCCTCATATGTTACCTTCTCTTAGTGCATGCTTTATGAATCATGTGGGGAGGAATATACAAGGGCTTTTTTGCATTTTTTTTGGCAGTCTATCTCAGTCCTCAAAGTTTCCTTTACGATAACGAAAAACCATTAACTGCTGTCAAACAGCCAAGAAGAGAGATTATTTTTTTTATTGAAATAAGATTAAAATGATAAGTTTGACTGAGGGTTCCTGATAAAATATTTCAGCTCATAAGCGTGGTGTGGGCACAGGGATTAGAAGAGGAAAGGCAGAGGGAAGGGGCGGGGGGGCAGGAGAAAGTAACACAGAGGAGAGAGAGACAGAGAGAGAAATTCATAATGTATAATAAAACAAAAGGTGTCATGGGAAATAACAGTGATATTAAAATTAGAGTAAGGTGGGATCTATATGAAAAATGCAGATTTGAAAATGTAAATGATGATGAGGAGAGGAGGACAGATATGGAATTGTGATAGTAGTGTGGAAGTAAAGAGAGCTTTTCAAGGCCTCAGGGAGGTGCTCTCTGTCTGGGAGCAACTTTATGGAAGAGTTCAAGAAGGAACAATGGTCACAAATGGATAAGAAACAGGTGTTGAGGGTCAAAATATGTAGAGAGCAAAACCATTTTGTGAGTTCAAAGAGGAAATGAGTCAGGGGAATAATGTTTGGAAATAATTCTGTGTTAATATTGTGTGCTGTTCAAGAAAATATATCTGTCCAGTATTGCAAACACACATTGTACAGTATAACAATACTGTACAATTAATGTACATTTTGTAATTCCAACTATCTAAAAATATTCACTTATTGTTTATTAGAACCTGTTTTCACTCTGAAGTCATTAAATACTGCCACTTTGTCAGTCAGTATATTTACATGCACAGTTAAGTTGAGTTATGGTTATAGCTCAACTATGCCATTTATTTGGACACCCAAAACATATTTCTTTGGGGTGTACACTTTTAGGTATGTGACCTTGAAGCAGCACTATTATGGTTAGAAATGAAAAGAAGATTATTATTGTTCCTAATTGTAAAAGAATGTTCTACAATACTCATTGAATACATTAAAAAACGTTTAACATTCATACCATTTGAAATTGAAAAGCATTTAAAATTAACTTTTTTTTTCTGTTTATTTGTCTGAACATTACCCTCAGACAATGTTGCACCATTGTGGAACAGCAACGTATACCAATTGAACAGTTTGTGTGATATCCTACAAGACATAACAGTTCATATAATATCCTATGAATTAACGCCCCATTAATGACGCAATATCCTTTACATAAAGTTGCATGACTACTGTAAATTTACGGAGGTTAGATTTAGGCAAGTACCTTAAAATGCCTCAAAGTTCACTCAGAGTACACATGGTTCTGAACACACATCTCCTGGGGAAGTCTGCATTTCTGCAACCCATTCATCACTCCAACCTGCCTCTTTACAGACTGCTTGGGACTGCTTCCTTGTTTACTCCTGTCAGCCCATTGGTCACATGGTTGCAGCCCTTCAGAATATGTTGTCATGTCCAGGAAATCTGGTTGTGTTTAGTTTTTGTCTTGTGTCAAGGTTGTCTCGTGGCTTCCTGTTTTATTTTGAAATCAGACTCCTCTTGTTTCAGGTAACTTGGCCTTTCCCCCAGTGTGTCTCCTGCTGGTCTGATTGCCTTCCCCGCCCTGATTGTTTACACCGGTCCCCCATTACCTTATGTATATTAGTCTGTGTCTCCCTTTGTTCTTTGCCAGTTTGTCTTGTCCTGTGTTAGAGGAGCTCCATGCTCCATGTCTTGTCAGGTTTTTGTATTACTTTGATACTTTGCTTCGCATTTGCCAATAGTCAAGTTTTGTGTTATGTTGATACTTTGCCTTGCTTTGCTTTAAATGGAGTTAATTGTTTAACTTAGGTTCAGGAGCAGGACCACGCCTCAACCACTCCTCTAATCACCTGACTAACATATATATACCAGCTCAGCGCTACCACAGGCCTCTCAGATCTCTCGAACCCACCCTCCCTCCCCTTCTGTTCCTCTCTCTTGTCAATCTGCTGTGTACCTCTACTCATCTCATTCTAGGCATCGACTGGGGGGCTTCCTAACAGCACGGGCTCATCAGAACTCGAGACGGAACTCCCACACTGAGTCTCTCCGCCCACACCTACAACCCACCCAGTCCGACCCTCCGATGACGTCAGCACCATCCCGTTCATTCACCTGCCGATCTGCACTCCCCCATTCATCACCACCCCATTCATAACCGTTTTCTGACAATCACATCCTCATTAAATCTTTAAACTGCATATTGTTGTGGTGTTGTCCTTGCTAGTGAAGTCATCCTTGTTATTTTGATACTATGCCTTTTTTAATATCATTGCAGTTTTTCCTCATAGAATGACTTTTTGTTAAGTGTTTTGAAGTAAGTTTTCCTCTGAGTGATTTTCTGTTGATACTTTGCCATTAAAAGATTATTTGTTTGAGCTTTGTTTCCAGGGTTGTGCATTTGGGTTCAGGTCCTAGTTCAGTTGTGACATACGCAGGATATGTACAAATTTGGATACATTAATTTCTGGCAAAACGGACGATCAGTTTGAGAACAGCCTGGAAATAGCCCATAGCACTGAATGTGTTAAGAGTGTAGGCATGTTTCAGCAAATTTATACATTAGCAAGTTTATTAAACTAAATTACCATATCCCTCTTTACAATAAAATAGTGATATGTTTCAGTGTTGATGATTTGTTTTACATTCTAACGTCTGTTTTCAGTGTCCTGGTGTGCATCTCTCCTGACATACTGTATGTCGCCACCATTTGTTGTGTTGCTGCTCATTGTCAGCAGCTGTTTTCCAAACTTCTGAATTCTTATTCATCCTCACTAACATCAACTGTGAGTGCTAATTTGACCCTCTTCTTCTTTAAACCCTCTTGCACTCACCCCCATTTTGTTGCAAAAACGCCTAAAATGACATACCCAAATTAAAATGACTGTAGCCTCTGAACCGCTCTGACTACATGCATGCATGAGGTCTTGCCAGAAAGAAACCTCCCTGAAGTTTCTTGTGAAAGTGTCAGAAACACTCTAGGTGATACAGAGACAGAGTAATGGGCCTCTGAAGTCAGTAAAAAGTTGAAGTTGTCTAAAATAAAATTATTTTCAGGAATAATAACTATTTATGGCTTCATCTGAGCAGGTAAATGACACTGTGGGGCTGTAGGCACACTGTTGATGAATATTTGTTTGAAATTTGAAGAAAATTGCTCAAAGTGACCATTCTACAATGTTTTCTCCATGAAAAGATCCAGGCGGAGCTCCAAATAACAAGAGCGGTCACTCAGCTTCAAAACAGTACTATCAGTGATCAGACAACACTCAGCCAGCTTCAAGCATTGTACTTTATTGAAATCAGGTGTGATTATGATAGCTGATGTTGTTTTTGACGCAGAAACACCATAAAATATCACCAAATAAAGCCATATGAAATGTGAAAGTTGTGATCCCACTTTCTAGGTGGTATATCTCAGCCAAAAACAGTGGTAAGAGTGAGACTCTTACCTTTTTATAAAAGTCTCCACTCGCAGCTCAGCATGAGATCGTGAGTAATCCTTTAATTTTTCCCCTCAAAAAATGGCATGACATGACTTGTCACCACCGATCGTGATTTTGGACTTTGTGTGTTTAGGCTGCTCTGGTGCGAAATCCATAAGCAATAAAAGAAAAACGATGTCATTTTTGAAAAGCTGAGAGATTCCTGAATCCAGCGGCACCAAAGATCACACAATTTGATGACGTAGTGCACCTGGGAGAAAACATTTAACAGAGGAGGGAGGGACCCTGGACACTGGCGTCTGAGTGGAGTTAGAGAGGTTAAAGAGTCATTAATAAACATTCATAAATGGAAAAAAAATAAACTACTGTAAAAAACTACAGCATCATAGCAGGAAGTTTATTGCAACTAACATTAAACTAAACTAAGTTATTTTGTAGAGATGATGATTGTTATGCATTTGAGCAGTATATAAACCTAAATACAACAAAAATGGTGGGATTCCATAAACTTAAACTGTTGCTTCATGACAACATTTGCATTTTGACAATTTTCTATTACTTAATTATCGAATACGGTACATTAAACAATTAAAATTTACATTTTGCTCATCTGTTACTGTGACTCAGATTGTAAAATGACAAAGACATTTTTCAGACCATTATTGTGAAGAGAGATAATGGAGTTGAACCATGTGAGGAGGGCCCCTAAAAATGGACTCAGCATGGCCTTTAGGAAGTCATGTTACAATATAAACGGTGCTATTGCTTTCCTTAGGACCCTAGCCCTTTTTTAAGTATTTGTAATTATTGAGGATGTGTTGTCTCACTGTAAAAGGTCAAAATGGGTATTTTATCTAAGGGCAACACAGTACCATAGTAGTTAAAAATTTTGCATTTGAGTTTGTCCAAAGTATTATTAATAGTGGTGCATTGGATTTTATTGAGTTGATGTGGAGGACATATTGAAAATTAAGTGCCACTTTCTCAAAGAGGCACCCTTAAAGAAATAAAATGAAAATTATTGTCTGTGTTAATTTATTATCTCTTTGCTAAATGTGTCAAAAAATGGTTTTGACAACTTTTACGTCAAGATGACATTTATATTCCCATCTAGTCCATCAATGTTGACCATTCAAATGTGATTTTACCCCACCCATCATATAAAACCACACTTTACCTTTAGCTTGTGGGGAATTAGCAGAGAAATATCTTACTAAGAGGTGTGTTTCGATTTGAGATGGAAAAACTTTACATTTCCAATGAATGTGGTTGAGGTCTAATATGTTCATTTATTCCTTCTCTAACTTGACAAGTGAGGAAGGTGTGGGTGGAGGCCAACAGTCCTACAGCTGTGTTTCTCACTACAGCACATTGTATTCATGAATCCATATGATTAGATGACATCTAAAGGATTTAATTTAAGTGTGTCTTGTAACAAACCCCACCCACATGTGTATCATATGGAAATACATCACATGACTGAAGCTAAAGGCACTCTGCATTCCACTTGGCTCCTCTCCTTTTCTCCTAGAGTCCTCTGCTCTGTCAGATCATCATATTGAAAAAGATTCACCTGGTTGAATGGTGCTGTGATTGGATGAATCACAGGATGGTCCTACAGTTCCTGATAGCACACTGGTAACTGATGCGGCATAGAGGTTGTCCAGTTTATTTCCGACATCTGTCCAATAGTTAGCAGGATGCTAGTTCAGCTGGTGTCCATTTTCTCTCCATTTTTCATTATGTTTACTGATGTTAACATTTAAAAACCTTGACCTGGCTAGCTAGCAGCTACCTCACATAAGTTGTCAGGAGGAGAGTTTACAGCCTTATGAGTCGATTTCCTCATCCTGATGATGACCTGCAGTCACATGCCCACGGTCCAACACCAACCACAAAAAGCACCGCCAACACTTGCAAAATAGACAGAAGAGCATTAGTTCAGCACAATTTAGTGGAGCTGACAGAGAAGCAGCTGGAAGTGTTTGTGCTTATGTCATCAAGTCATTGCATTGCCTTCAGCCCTTTTTGACTAAATGTGAAGCATTGATAAGTTTTACTTTTATTCCCCATTTACTTCAATTAACCTACAATATTTAGCGCCCAAGCGCAGACCTCGGTGTAAGGACCCTATTGAAATTGAAGGAGGGAATTTTTATTATTATTATTATTCATTAAGGCCCGAGCACCAACCACAGGCAGGCGAAGGCCTTATTGAAGCTGAACTGAAGGAATTATTTTTCCTTTAAATAGGTTGCCTTTTTGGGGGTTTTAACATACTTGAACCACCAGATAGTGGCGATAGGAAGTGTGTCTTTTAAGACTCTTATCTTTTGATTTACCTGAAATTTACATGCTGGGGTCTATACTTGCTGTTCAAAAACATACATATCATTAGTGCATTCTCAAGCACCCCATAGTGGAGCCAGGAAGTGGTACAAAATGTGAAATAGGTCATTCCAGCACCCACACTCTATGAAGGTTATGCCATCCCACTCTTGCATTCGGTGTATGACTTTTACAGAAATGAACTGCTCCATCAGCCTGTGTCCTGCCAGCCCACCCAAGGTGCGCAGAGCTGCGATGACCCGTTCAGCGCTGCTTCAAGCTTTACCTCTCTAACTTAATAGTCATACTCTGAACACATCTATATGACAATATTCTATGATACTCATAGCACCACCTAATGGCAACAGGAAATTACATGTTTTAGACTTTACCATGCTCCTCCTGGCAGGTTAACCATATTCAACTCAAATGTGGTTGTAAAGGCCTTAAGTCCATAGCAATGTTATCAATCAATCAATTCAATCAATTTTATTTATAAAGCCCAATATCACAAATAGAATTTGCCTCACAGGGCTTTACAGCATACAACATCCCTCTGTCCTTTGGACCCTCACAGCGGATAAGGAAAAACTCCCCAAAAAAAACCCTTTACCGGGGAAAAAAAAAAAAATGGTAGAAACCTCAGGAAGAGCAACTGAGGAGGGATCCCTCTTCCAGGACGGACAGACGAGCAATAGATGTCGTACAGAACAGATCAGCATAACAAATAAACAGTAATCTGTATGACACAATACAATAATCTGTATGACATCCCCGGTAATGACAGTAGCTTACAACAACATTCATGAAAGTAATAATATTGTCGTTATAGTTCTGGCTACTGTGGTACAATATGTTGAAAGTATATATTAGTATCTGGCAGTATACATGTATGATAATAATCATATGTGTATAATAACAGTAGAAGTATGACTAATGACTAATGATGGCAGCAGCAGCAGCAGCAGCAGGAGGCATCTGGCAGGACCACGGCAGCAGCACAACCACACACGTCACACTATCCAGGCACCGCTGCAATACGAGTTAACCTGAGAGACAGTGGAGCACAAAGGCTCCGGAGAAGAAGCCGAGTTAGTGACATCCAGAATGGCTGAGCAAACAAGATACAGTAATAGGATACGCGAGAGCGAGAGAGAGAGAGAGAGAGAGAGAGAGAAGGTGTCCGGTGCATTATAGGTGGTCCTCCGGCAGACTAGGCCTAAGTCAGCCTAACTAGGGGCTGGTACAAGGCAAGCCTGTATCTTATATTTATTGATATTTTTTAGATTGGCTTTTATTTTGGGAATAAGTCTTGTTTTACTTTCAGTGCTGAGAAAAGTAGCTTCCACAAGTTTTTTTTCTGTCTGTGATTGACTGAAAGTCATACTTTGTGGTAAAACTGTTGAGATATAAGCTTTTTAATTAGAAAGACTCAAGAGTACACAGGAGGAGGTTGCGTATGTGACGTCGTAGCTTTCGCTCGCTTCCTGCAGCTTGGCCTCCCCGCTGAAATTCCACTGTTTTATGATTAATCGATTTATGATTGAAGATGTCTGTGTGTTTTGTGCCAGGTTGCAGTCACTCCTAGCCGCAGGAAACGAGCGAAAGTGATGACGTCACATATGTGACCGCCTCCTGTGTAGTTTTCCTAATTACATTTTTTTTTCAAAAGCTTATATATTATCTTATATTGAATTCATTAACGACATATTTGGATTTCATGTCACAACTCAAACGGGACCAAAAGATAATATCTCTCTCCTCATTCACTGCCATTTATATTTTTTCCGATCTAAGGTCCCATGAGCGTCACCGGAAGAGACATGACTTTGGCAGTCTATTGCACAATGGTAATGGGTTTGTGGGAAATTGTATTTTTTAGAGTGTAACTTAACAGCAGGCTGCAAAGCAGTGTTTTGCTCTTTGTTCCACCTCTGCCTCACTGTTAAAAGGAACACTACATCCTGCATCAGTACTAAACATTTGCATCAGATATAAATGTGTGCCTCAGAATGGTGCCATATGAACTTAACTCCTTGCTTTGTTTACAGTGAGTCTGGTAGCCGCAGTTGCAGTGACTGATGGGTTAACAACAAAAGGACAGACCTACTGTAGCATGTCAGCATTTTTGACCTTGGCCCATTTCTTCAGTATTGACTGGCATGCAGCATTTTGCACTCGGCATGTCTCTACTTAATATGTCATCATTTAACACTGCTGTAGATCACATTGACCAGACCTCAGCTCAACACTGTTTGGTGACCCATCCTTTACCTCCTCCTCAGGAGTAGTACAAAGATCCCCCCCTTTAGTGAAAGGGGAAGGAAGAGTAAAAGGAGCCCCCCCTTAGATATGAGCCTCCCTGAGGGGCTCTCCTGCGACTAAAGAATGTTAGAAGTTCAAGTTCCAGCCACTAGCCCCTGAAAGCTGACCTGGTCTGCCACATGTCCTCTGTTACAAGCCAGCCAAGGACAAGAGGAGGCAAGCTGGGCAAGAGCAGCCAGCCAGTAAACCAGGACATCTGAGAAAAGAACTGCTGACATTGGAAGTGACACACAAACTAGAAAGCTATTCCATGTTTTCAAACTGCAAAATGCATATTGTCTGCATGTGTGCATATGTTTATATTTTAGAATAACAGTATGTTTCTGAGACTATGGCCTGCATTTATCAAGTGTCTCAGAATCCCTTGTAGGAATCACCCTAAAAGTCAAACTAGAACTACACTTGAGAGTTACTGATGAAGAGGCCAACACTTTCAGTAAGGTAAAGGATTACTGTTATAGGAGAGTGTGTCGTCATTATTAACTACAACTTTGAGCAAATAGAAATTATGATGACGTGTTTTACTGACAATTAGACAGTCGTAAAATTAAAAATGATGAAAGTCGTAAAATTAAAAATGATGTCTTAAACTGTATAGGCAAATAATACATGTAATTAAGCCATATACTGCAGGAATATGTGCCAAAATTGAATGCCAAAATACAGCTTAAAACTTAAAACTATTCTGATATTTACCAATATTACTATACAGTCATGCTCAGTAGACTGTAGAAAAATACTGGAAAGACATTTGCATGTGCTTAAAAATGAATTAAATGTACATACAATTAAAATGCAACTCTAGCATCTGACATAAAGCTTGTAACATTCAACAGTACTTGTTAACATATTTCCTCAACAGTCTTTTTGTTCGGTTTCTTTTTTAGTCAATTTATTGAACATATTAAAACAATTCAACAGAAACACAAAATAAAACTTATAAGCAATAAAACCAAAAACAAACAGGATCTTCAGCAACATATTAGCAACAAATGAGCATCTCAGTATCATTCATGTTCACAAAGGGTAAGAAGAAGTTAGAAACTTTTCTGGTTCTAACCCCTCTTATTTTTTAAATTTTTATTATTAAAAATAAAAGTTCAATTTACAGCCCTCGGTGTCCATGATATTTATCTTAGTTGGCTTCAGCATATCAACCCTTTTGGATAACAAGAACGAAATAATCAGAATGAAATCAGATCAGATGTACCAAAACCACCAAACAGTCGACAAACAAGAAATAACCAAATAAAGAATCACTGGTTCAGCTCGTAACCATTCAATGTTTTGTTTTTGAAGAGTCTCATGTTTTTCAGCTCATTATTACAGATATTCCCAGACAGACATAACAGAAAACCCCCAGGTAAAAAAAAAAGATAGCCTTGGCCTACCAGTGATTACCCTTGATATTCACACAGAGGCACACATTTGAATGTCTAGGAGATATGCAATCACCAATTTTATGGAATGTAAATGAACAGTAATACAAGTAGTGTAACGAATTACTGTTAGCAGGGAGTAATAAGTAAAACATTACTTTTAAAAAGAGTAACGAGTAATATATTACAATTTTAGAGTAATAAGCCCAACACCATATATGTCACTGTGAGAAAGACAAACATGATGCCTCTGTTTGTGTTCAGGACCTGACAGTAAAAAAGAACAGCATCATATACAATACTGTGCAGACATCTTCAGAAAGAAAATCTGGACAGTATCACTTGTCACACTTCACTTACTGTCTCTAAAATGCTTTAAGGGATACTTTGCCAAATTTTAAACAGCTCTGTATCTTAACAATGTGAGTAGTATGTGTAAATGAACTGTGGTAAAATCCCCTCCATCTAACCAAAATCCTGCTCATCCATCAGTTTAAATGTAGATTTTCACTGGCTCTAGGCTGTTGCTTGAACTACAGATTCCACATTTTCGTATGTCCACCACCACAGACACAAAGACAGTAGAAGCAGATCTAGAGAGAGACCCTTCCCTTTGTCTCTCTCACGCTCTTTAAAACTATAATTCCAGGCAAATCACATATAAACCAAGATTATCTCACTGTATTGCCTATTTATCACTTGAAATGTCTTCTAAAACATATATTAGTCTACTGTTTGACTGTAATAAGAGAATCATTGAACAGGAAGTGGGCACCATAGTTTGCTGTACTGTAAAAAAAACATAAAAAAAAAAGACAAACAAACAAAACAACACACAAACAATAAAAACAAATGGTAAAACTAGGCAATCCTAATAAAATATTAACCAAGATTCTCTTACTGCAATGCCTATTTCTCACTTAAAATGTGTTCAGACACATATTTTAAATAAGTGTTTAACTGTAATACAAGCAGGGGCATAAATATAGGCAGTGCAGTTGCACTGGGGCCGTGAGGTGGGAAGGCCCCATACGGAGAGTGGACCCTTCGACAATGTGTTGGGCAGAAAATGGGCACCTATGAGCAGTGTTGGGGGTTGTTACTCAAAAAAGTAATGTATTACACATTCCACATTACTTAATAAAAAAGTAATCCCTTACTTTACTGGATTACTCCCTGGAGAAAGTAATTAGTTATAATACTACAATACTTGTTACATTACTAGCTACTCTGTAAAATTGCCTGAAATGTATTGTCACGTAATTTGCCAGTTAATGATATAACATTAAACCTTACATATGTGTAACAATCCTAAGGTAGGTATAGTTAACTCGATGGATATACCCAGAGTCGGTTTCATGAGGGGGCAGTGCCCCCCACTTCATTCACTGTGTCCCCTCACTTGTATAAATGCATATGTAGCGATGGCTGAAATCCATTAGGCTATTAGTCTGTTTCATGAGGTGTCAGGCCAGAGCTTCTTGTCCATTGCACAGCTGGTTTACAAGGTAGGCTCGTTTGCAGACTTTCCTCTTTCTCTCCTTAAGTATTTGCAGGGTGGTTATCTTGTATCACACGTCACACGGCGGTTACCCTGTGTAAAGGTGTGATGAGTATATTACTTGCCCACTGTCCCACAGTCATTTAGTTAATTTTTGCATATCAGCACCACATTTATCAAATAAAATAAACTTGAATTTATAAAATACTAAGCATGTTATCAATACTTAGTAGGACAACAGACGTTACAGTTATAAACTGAAAGTGTGTGCTTCGTTGCAGCACATAGTAGCGTAGTGAGACGTCTGTCCTTGCTCCTGCTATCTGCTGTAAACACATGAAGCTGCTCCCATGTCTCCCCGGGTCTCGGTGCTTGTTTGAGGGAGAAACTCTCCATCCTCTGGCTCGTCCCCACATCTGTGTTTGCCGCTGACCGGCTGGACACGGAGGACAACCCGTTGGCAACAGCCTGAAGCCTGTCGTCACTAACTCTTAAGTAAGGGGAAGATCTAATGAGGAATTTATGTAACGCAAGTAACGACTTAAGCGTTTAAGTCGTAATCACTGTAATGTGATTACTGCATTTAGGGACAGTAGTGCCTTACACTACTCGTTACTGGAAAAAAACAAACATTTTTTACACCCAGCACTGCTTATGAGTGATTGCCAACTTGGGAATATGCCTTAAAACAGTGCCATTTACCATATATGCCCTTGTAAAAGACAAACCCATCTCCCTCATGTTTTTTTCTTCTTCTTTATGTAAAATAGTCAGTAGCATCTATAACAAAATGAAATGCTTATTCCAAATAAACTAAACTATTATAACTGTTAAATTAATAATTTCTCATTTTCTTTTTTCCCTGATATACAGTTATGCAATGAATAGTGCTGGATAATATTCAATTCAGTTCAATTCAATTCATTTATAAAGCCCAATGTCACAAATCATAATTTGCCTCAAAGGGCTTAATGCGTGTACCCTTCATTTTTTTGTTTTTCCGTTTCAAAACCAAATCAGAACAGAAAAACGGGAACACAGAACAACAGAATCACACGTTTTGTAGTTGTTTTTTTGTTTTAAAATTAAAACAGAAAAACGTGAAAATGAAGTTTTTAATTTCTTTGTTTTATTATAGTGATATTTGGATACATTTGGGGAATGCTGGGAGATCTGCGGAGGAACTTTTGAACTTCGCAGAGGAGCGCTCCATTCTCAACTACTTCTCAACAGCTACTTTCCCATTCTCAACAACTACAACAATACAAAGATGCACTCAACGCAGCCCGGACCACCCACTACTCCCACCTCATCCACTCTGGCTCCAACAACCCCAAGGCTCTGTTTTCCACCATAAACTCACTCCTTAAACCCCTGGACAACGCTCCCTCATCATTCACAACTGAAAAATGCCAATCATTCCTCTTAGACTTCCAAACAAAAATAGACACCATTAACAGTAATCTCAACACCCCTGGAAACCCAATCTCCCCTTCCTATCTAAAATCCTGGAACGTGCTGTAGCCTCCCAACTCAGGACCCACCTCACCTCCAATAATCTCTTTGAATGCTTCCAATCTGGTTTCCGATCAAAACACAGCACCGAGACAGCCCTCCTCAAAATTACAAACGACCTCCTCCTCTCCTCAGACTCCGGACACCTCAACATCCTCATCCTCCTCGACCTCACAGCAGTCTTTGATACCATCAATCACTCGATCCTGCTCTACCGACTGAAATCTTCAGCTCACATCACTGGCACAGCACTCACCTGGATCCACTCCTACCTCACCAACCGACACCAGTTCATCAGCACTAACAACTGCACCTCCACCACTGCTCCTCTGTCCCAAGGCATCCCCCAGGGATCGGTGCTTGGTCCCCTCCTCTTCATTCTACACATGCTCCCCCTTGGCAAAATCATCCATCACTACGGACCCCAGTTCCACTGCTACGCTGACGACATCCATTTGTACATTTCCACCAAAGCCATCACCAACACCACCCTCTCCACACTCAGTAACTGTCTCTGAAATCGAGAACTGGATGCAACTTCAACTGAACAGTGACAAATCAGATATTATCATCATTGGTCCCACATCCCACACCAGAACCACCCAAAACTTCAGCCTCACCTTCAACAACAGCATTTGTCCTCATCCCCGCACATCCGGAACCATCCGGAACCCCAATCCTCAGAAGGAAATCTCCTCGCCCTACCCCCTCGGACCAAGCACCAAACCTGGGGGGACAGAGCCTTCTCTGTTGCCGCCCCCACCCTCTGGAATTCACTCCCCAAACCCATCAGAGACTGTACCGACCCCCACACCTTCAAATCTATCCTAAAAACCCACCTTTTTAAATTGGCTTTTAATCTGTAAACTAAATATGTCTAATTTTCTGTTCTATCCTATCCCATCACATTCTATCTCTCCCTGATATTTCAAATTGTTTCTGTATTTTAATTGTGTTATTATTCTATATTGTTTTGTATTTTAAACTGTTATTATTTTTATGTAAGCGTCTTTGAGCACTTGTAAAAGCGCGTTATAAATAAAATTTATTATTATTATTAACTCTGCCTTATGCAGACCTGGGGCCTCATGTACAAAGACTGGCGTGGATTTCCTACTGAAACATGGCATACGCTTAAATCCAGAAAACGTCATACGCACAAAAACATCCAGATGTATGAATCGCTGCATACGCCTGAATCCAAGTACATTTCTTTTGGACATCCCAATCAATGTGGAATTGAGTGCACATGTTGGAGTACCTGATCCCTCCCTGTCCACGCCCATATTTAAATATGCAAATCACATTTAAATGAACCCTGCACCTGAGATTCCCCTCTCTGCATGAGCAGAAAACTAAAACAAAAGAATGAGTAAGACGGGAAAAAAGAAAAACTTCACAGAATGCGAATTGGAGACGCCACTCACTGAAGTGGAGACACACAAAAATGTACTTTTTGGCATGCTGTCCTCCAGTATCAATACTAAACGCAAGAGTGAGTGGGAGAGTGTGTGTGTGTGTGTGTGTGTGTGTGTGTGTGTGTGTGAGGTTGTCAGTGCTGTGGGGTCAGAAAAGTGTACACACGTAGAATTAAAAAAGAAGTGGTCTGACATAATGGTGGACGTGAAGCAGAGGATGGCTGCCCACCGCCAAAGTGTGGCCAAAACAGGCAGGGGGAAAGGAGGAGGAGCTCACCCCGTTTGAACAGAGAGTTGCCTGGGGTCAATTGAAAGCAGACAAATAATTATGTGAACTGGATTTACAGTTTCCATTTGCTAATTTTATAAACCAATAAATGAATGCAGAAGTGCAGTGCCAGGGAAACAGTGTGGCTGATTAAGAAATGTCACACTTTACGCATGGGTTTATTGACATGAGTATTTTACACACAAAGACAATCAGGGGCTTGTTGGCTTGGTTTGGTTTGGTTTGGTTTGGTTGAACCAGACCACCTCGCCACAATGTTGGTTAATTGCACTTGCGCATCACATATGATCTGTACGTTTACTATATACTACATATACTATACTGCAGCAATGTGTGTGCAGTCGATAACTCCGATAACATTAGGAAAACCAGCTCTCGCTGCAAATTGTGCTTTAATGTTGGCGTGTTCAGCTGCATTGTATGGGAATTTGATATACCTGGCTGACACTGCAGATAATTCCGTCCCACACAGCTGGCATGGCTCGGCTCAGGGTCGACTGGCACAGTCCCGATCCGTCGGCCAGCTCCCTCTGGAATGCCCCTTGCTAGGAACCACAGTGTGGTCAGCATCCATATGGATACAGGCAGTGCATGGCCGGCCGCAGCTCTGCGCACAGTTCCAGGAGGATTGCCCTCGGGAACCTAAATCAGCTGATGAGCCAGTTGTCATCATGTGCCAGTACCATCTGTCTCTGAACACACGCTGTCTTCGTACTGCGCCATTTACAATGTCTTCTAATACTGCTAAAGTAGCAATTGTTGTTAACGGTGTTTTCTGCACCTCTTTGCGCATGCTTTTATATCCACTCATCTAATTGCAGACACTTGGGTGTGTTAATTGTTCATCAGTGTTAATTGTTCATGTGTCTTCTGTGTATATTTATTACACAGTTTCCCAGCATCACCTCTATGTGTCACCAAAGAATCAACAGCTATAGAAATGTGTGTACGCCAGCCATGAAGTTGGCATGAGGCACCGCACATTTCCATAGTCATTTCACTCTTGCTACATCTGAACTTTGCCGTGGAAAAGGACGTATATCACGTTTTTGTGCGTACACACCCTTTGTACATGAAGCCCCAGGTCTGTTAACTTTTTGAGAGTGGCAAGACACAGGCAGAAATCAGTGACATTTTGCAGCCTGACGGGACCACGCAGTGTTCCATAATAAGCATCAGGAGATTCTGCATGGAGCACAACCTTCATCGGAGAAGTTGTTTCAGACACCGAATTGGAAACGGCTGTGGTTTCTGCAATAAACAGGGTATGTATGTATGTATGTATGTATGCATTATGCATTAGAGAGTGCACGGAAATACTATGGGACTAATCGTGTCCCGTATTGATTTAGTAGCTAAGGGATGATCCCGTATTATAAGAATGGATACCCTATACATACACATACATACGGAAACAGAAAAACGAAAGAAGGAAAGAACAAAGGGTACATGGATTGGGCCTTTCAGCATATGACATCCCTCTGTCCTTGGACCCTCACAGCAGATAAGGAAAAACCCCCCAAAAAACCCTTTAACGGGGAAAAAATTGGTAGAAACTTCAGGAAGAGCAATTGATCCCTCTTCCAGGATGGACAGACATGCAATAGATGTCGTATGCAATATGTATGTTGATGTTATCCACTGTCAAGTCTCTGATCATGTGACCAGACGATATGTGCACGGTAACGTACACTACTGGGCCCATCATAATAGCGTGCACTAGGGTCCTTACCATACACCACTGAATATGAGATCATTTGTTACCAGCCATCCGTCAAATTGTTTCCAGTGTCAAAATGGGCAAGCTTGCATTACATCATCCACCAGCGGAAGCACTATTGTCAAAAGTATTTGTGTCTTTCTACTGCACATATAGCCCAGTTTTATGAAAAAGCCATCTTCCCAGCAGTGGAATACTTCTTAAATGAACCTTGTTCACCTAAATTCGGTATAAGTTGTGGACCAAACGGGTAGTCACCCAGCTCTGTGATGCCACTTACTCGACAACGATGCTTCAGCCATTAGCTGCAGGCAGCAGCCAGTCTGGGCTCTTTACGGCACACAGGGACACACAAGTGCTCTTAACTGCTCTCCTTCTGGATAAAAAGGGAATCTATTTTTTGCCCATTAGTGCTGGCATTAAGAGCTATTATTTGCCTTAACAGCAATAACTACCCACTCCCACGTCACCCATCATTACCATTATTATTCTGAGTCAAACTCGAAAGGACATGGAGACGTTTGACAGGTGCTGCAGCCGTTTGTTTGGCTGCTCCTCTGGATGCAAAGTGGGGAGAGCAGAGAGAAAAGGCAGGGATGCTTCGCTGTTAAGCCTTGGCATGGTTATAGAGAGGGAAGGAAGGTGTTTGTGTGGGCAGAACAGACACTGTGAGAACAGACTTAGTGATAAGAACTCTCTTGACCTGAAGATGATAGATTTTTTTTCCCTGATTTTCTACCAGGAAACTTCAGTTTGACACTGCTCAACAATGACACATTGTTTCTTACAAGGGTCAGTAGGAGCGTAGCTGTAAAGTAGCAATAAGAAATTTGGGATTATTGAGTTTGATATGCAATTTCATTTGACCAAGCCACAGACAATGTCAAGGCAGGGTGTGGTAGACCGACGATAGATGCCCTAACGATCTCTAAATCCTCCCAGGACCTCAAAAACACTTGAAAGAATAAATGAGCCATCTCATTTTACTGCCTCCCCAATATGCTCAGATATTGCTGAATGGGCAGGGAGCTGTAGCGAGGAGCAGCTAGGATGGCACAGGGCCTGGCCTCACCTGTAATGGCATATCTCAGCCTCTCCTTATCGATCAGCTCTGCCCCTGAACACTCATCTGGGCTCTGGGCCATGGGCCGGAGGGGTGGGGGGTGGTGGTGGGGGGGTCAGGGATCTCGTTGCCACGGTGCCCTTGGTGAAGGCCGGTGTCCAGTGACAAGCGGAGGAATGGAGTGAGTGAGAGAGTGGAAGGGAGCTGCTGTGATGGCAGTACACACAGGATATCATCAGTGGACCAGCAAACACACACACACACACACACACACACACACACACACACACACACACACACACACAGGTTTTCGTTTTGACATACATGACTTGGCATGCACCATGTTCTTAGTTCTTCAATGTGATTATAATCTTAAAGGGCTACTCCAGCAATCTAGTATTACAATAAGACTAGGGGACTTTTGAGAGGCCAATTTAGAAAGGAATGGGCAAAATTGAAGCAGCAGATACTGAGATTTTGAACAACACTCAATCCTACACTTCCCATAATGCAACTGCAAAGTTTCTTTTGTTAGACCCTCTGGTCTGGTAAAATGTATTTCAAACTCTGCACCGAAATAACGTACAGTTTCCGTTATAAATCTGTATCCTTCAAGACCAAACTGAGATAATCCTGATGTCACTATGGCATCATCAAAGTTATATTTCGCACATTGCTCCAGAGCCACATATATATACAAGCTTTCTCACAGACTTTTCTCAGCACATAGCCCTATTGGCGATCCTGTATGGCACATGGTCTCCCTGTCGACTGTGCTGCATGGCTGTCTGCCTAGGTGGGTTTGGCTTACCTAGGCGAAGACCCTGTGTTAATTTGAAAGGGGGCGTGCTGAAGTAATTGAGAGATGATTCATACCAGGTGGGGCTCAGCTGATGAGAGATGTTTCTGAGTGTTGCAAGGAAAGCGGACAGTGGAGTTCTCTCCTTTTCCCAATAAAGTTTTCCTTCAAGTTATTGCCAGCGTGTCTCATGTCGAATGGACTGTCAATTAAGAGTACTGACATTAAGCAGTTAGGGATGTAAATTAGCAGTTTAATCACATAAAATAATACACATATATAAAACGTGCAGTTAACTTTAAACTGACTCCACTAACACACATATAAGAGCACATGGGATAAGTTAACCATTCTGTCAACGACCTTTCTGGAAGAAGAAGAAGTTTTCATTTCATTTTAACCCAAATGAAGGCAAACTTCTCACAACAGCCATAAAACAATGCGATCATTTTACAAAAGTATCAAATGTAGCTCAGCAACAACATCATGGTTCACAGAAAAAAAAACAATTGTTTTTTTTCTTTCTTTTTCCAACATTTTCTTTTGATCATGAAAACCAATTCCATTATCATTTTCAGTTTTTTAACCCATTAAATGCCTTTTTTTTCAAATGCCATTGTAATTTTTATGAGAAAAAAAACACAATAAGTAAATTAGAAATAAAATACTAAAGTGGACTTTTTTGGGGAGGGTTCATCACAGTCTGGTATATGTTAATAATTAATAACTACTTTGATCCAGATGCATTTTTATTTTTTTGTGCCGTGTCAGATTTTTAAATTAATCCCTTTGTGTTACCGTATGCACATTTTTGTGTATCAAATATGAATTAGGGCATTAATGACTTTGATTTTTTTCACGTCAACTTATCTGTCAATGAAGTCGAAGTCGAGTCGACACGTCATTTGATGACGTCATCACATTGACACAGCGAAGGAAAGTGAAGTATCTCCACACATGTGATGTGTGTCTGTGAACATACTCGGGCGGAACGTATGCAGAACGGACTCTGCGGACGTCCGCAAGCCCTGTGCGCGCAAAGCTCAAGGCTGGAACATACTCGGGCGTACTGTAAACGGAGCGGACTCCGCGAGGAATGTCCGCAGTCATTCAGGCTTCCATAGTACGTCATGTAAAAATGTCCATGAAAAATCCTCCGATGTGAAAAATGCATGCTGAGCAGTCACTGGTGCTTTTTCTTTTTTCCAATGTCAGTCTTGATCATAAAAACAATTTCCATCATCATTTTAAGGATTTTAACCCGTTAAATGCCAGTTTGTTTATGCCATTGTAGTGTTAGTAAAGAATCTCACCTGTAGTTCATGTAAAATGGCCATTATTTTTTATTTGTCCTATTACCCTTCAAAGGTTTTACCTTCTAGTAGCTTATTACCTTATTTTGCTCTAGAAGATAAAGCAACCATACAAGTTTACCTTGAACAAGAACAATAGTTATTTCTCAGCAACAAAAAGAACATTCACTTACAACAAAGCAGAACAAAAATACTTTATGCGTGTATGTGTATATGTGTGTGCGTGTGTGTGTGTGTGTGTGTGTGTGTGTGGGTGTGTGTGATTGACAGAGTGACTGAATGAGTCCAGCTCAGACAGAAGGTGCGCATGCGCCACAAATGATTGTGGTATGGTCTTTGCAAGTGGACTCACCACACTTTTGGCATGTGGTTTTGATCATCCTCCTGTTTTTTGGCTGGGCAGTGTTTGCACTGCCTCCTTTTGTCCCTGGCTGCGGTGTGTGGGGCAGGGCCAGGGGCAGGGTAGTTGTTTCTGGCTTGTGCCACTATAGCAGTGCCTGGCTGGTGGGGAAGGTGCTGTCTTGTGGCCATCAGTGGAGGGGTTAATGCCCACCCCAGCTCCTCCAAGAAGCACCACTGATGGGAGCAATCACCCTTCTTCCATTCAGGCTCCACCGCTGTCAAAAGGATCAATGCATTGATGGCGGACACATCTATTATGTTGTGGAACACGGCCCTGGGCCACCAGTGGGTCTTTTGCCGACATGCACAGCAGCGCACAGCAGCACAGCAGCTTGCTCTCCACACCTGATACGTTGCTGATCCAAGAAGCTATTCTCCCTCCCTCCTTACCACCTCATCACAATCCTGCTGGCTCTACTGACTGTTGTTCTAGTTCTGCATCTACTGCATCTAGATCTTGACTACCGGCACCTCCTACCCTCGCACCTAGCCGTTAGCATAGCTCAAGCTAGCCAACATGCTACATCCATGGCCTGTGACAACATAATGCTCACAAAAGCAAACAAACAGATTACAGACCTTAAGGAAGACATCCCTGACTCTCTCAGGAACTGCAAGATAAACAGGCCATGCTGACCTCCTGCCTGGACCTGGCTCACGAACAGTCCTTGCACACTGTCTCCCTCAAAGCGGCCCTCCAGGACACCGCCCCATGGGATACCTCCACCTGTCCGCGTCCTTCCTCCTCCTCCACACCCAGCCTCCAGACATCTTGGGCTGAAGTTGTGATCCGTGACAGAAAGAGATTCCAGGATGCGACTGCCTCTCCTTCTCGCCTGAGCCTCTCCAACCGCTTCGAGGCGCTAGCAGACAACCCAGATCTTTGCCCGATGCAGGCAACGCCTGGCTCTGGAAAGGCCGCTGGCCCTTCTCCGCCTGCGGCTACTGGTGCTTCGCCCTCGAGCTCAGGTGGCTCCACGTCTTGGGTACTGGTCCTACACCTGTGGCTGATGGCATCCCTGCGGCTTCCCGCTCTGACGGCCCCGCGGTCCCTGGTGCCTCAGCGGCTGCTGGTGCGCTGTCTCCCTGCTCCAGCTGCCCTGCCATGGTGGCTGGTTCCACACTGGCAGCTGGCGATGTCCCCACAGCTCGCCACCCCGGTGCCCATGGGTGACATGGAGCCCTCTTCCTCGCCAGCACCTGTCGGTGCCCAGAGTGGCTTTGCTGCAGTCCCAGATCGCCAGCCTCTCCGGACAACTACCTTCTGCTTCATGTCCCAGTAATCCTGGGAAAACTCCCTGGGCTGCTGCATTCACTCCCATCCTCCATTACCCGCATCACGGTGCACGTAGGGACCAATGACCTGGCTCGGGATGCCTCTGAGCTGACTAAAAGTGCTTTCACCTCCCTCCTGGATTTCCACTTCCACACACTTGTTGAAAGTCCGTTTTATCTCTAAACACCTGGTTCCCTGTGCTACTCAAACCCAACGACACCTGAAACTAGCTCTACTCAACATCCGTTCACTGACCAACAAAAGTGCCATCCTACATGAATTCATCACTGACAATAAACTGGACTTCCTCTGCCTCACCGAAACCTGGCACAAACCCCTGGATTACTTCTCCTTAAACCAGACCACCTGCCTAGATGGACAGGATGGTGACGTTGCTGCCATCTACAGGAAATGCTTTAAAATGTCCACAATCTCCATACCTCCTGCTCAGTCCTTCGAACAAGTTGTCCTCAAACTGTCTGGTCCACTTCCCTGGTCATCGCCATCATGTACCGCCCACCAAAACCTAACAACTCCTTCGTCTCAGACCTCGCCTAATTCCTCACCCAGCTATCCACCATATCCCCCTCAATTCTCCTGCTGGGGGACTTCAGTATCCACATTGATGATCCAAACTGCAAAGGTGCAGTAGACCTCCTGGAACTGCTCCACTGCCTTCACTTCACCCAGCATGTTAACTTCCCCACCCACTGTCGCGGCCACATCCTGGACCTAGTCTGCTCCGCCGGTCTCACCCTCCACCAGCTCTCCAGTACCAACCTCCACATCTCAGATTGCCTGGCCATCACTGTGGACTTCAAGACCCCCTCCCTCCACCAAAACTCAAACTTGATATTTCTGAAGGATATATTGCGTTTATCTCTCTCTCAGCTTTCTCTGACTCACCACCCCACTGACCCCAAACCCTTCTGACCTAGTCACCAACTTACAACAACAACACACTGTCCCTCTGCCTCGAAAAACTGGCTCCCTTAAAAACCAAAACTGTCACTCACTCCCTTGTACACTCCTGAAAAAAAATCACTTTTTTAATGTTTTGTTTTAAGGGATGATTTTGATTATACACTGCATTATTGATATTTTATAATAGCTGATAGTGAAATTAAAAACACTGACCAACAAAATAAAAATTCTCTCAAAGTATTAGCTCATATGAACACAGTCAAAATTATGTGCAAAAATCAATGCAAAAACACAAAAACATGTATGCAGGTACAGTAAACTTGTTTACATTGCATAGGATAGCAGACTTTTTTTCTATACTCATAGCTCAACAAATTACACGTAATGTTATATTTTTTTTTAATCACTGTTGGTTTAAATCACTGCATCTTCCTACAGAAAAGCATGGCAGAATTTCAGCTTGCATGCACGTCTTTTCAACTGAACATTGTTGAAACAGCGCAGCTAATGTTGCTGTAGTGAGAAGTTAGCAGAGTGAGATGCCCTACCATAAAAGTACATCATGTTTTATCTCGTAACCTCACTATTTATCTATATTTATTTTATCCATAATCGAAAATGTTTCCACACTGCTGATTTATTCCGGAGTAAATGACTTTATCCTCAGGATTACAAAATAAAGGTGTATCTTAAAGATGATGATACGGATTGGTGTTTTCACTTTGGATCAATGATACTGGATCGTTGATCAATGGATCATTACACCCCTATAAGCAGTGTCGGACCACAGAGAGTGAGTTGACCGAGTGACAGCCGTCAGATCAGACAGTCAGGCAACCAGTAGGTCCACCTCCCATACCTTTAACCTGGCTCACAAACACTCACTCTCTGGTAATATATTGTAGGGTGATCAAGCCTGTTTATTCTGGATTCACACCAATGGACTTTCACTCAGCTTCCTGACATCAAAGACAAATCGGTGACCAACCACAGGGTCACTTCAGAGACAGACTCAGCCACATGGTCTGAAAGGTGTTTCAAACGTAACTTTATTATTTAACATGTTGGTGTCATGCAGGAAGAAGAAGAAGACTCGGCAGCGGGTCCCCTATGGTGCAGATGACTGTGTGTACTGTATATTAATGTGATAACACCTTTGCCTGCAGTTGTCTTTTAAGAGGAAAGACAGAAACATGAATTCCAGGAAACCACATGTTGAATTGTAACTTTATGCTTCACCTTTCTTTCTATTTTTGTGTATATACATACACATATCTATGATGTTATAACATGATCACCATGTATAACATTTAAATCTGAATCAGTAGTGTCTGTTGACCACTTATCTATAAGTTGGTAATATCCTGTTACAGACAATGTGTGTTTGGTACCATTCAATAACAGACAGTGCCACGTTGGTAAATATGGAAACATTAGAAAAGTTCCAAGCTTCATTAACTGTTTAGGAAGCAATTGAAGTAAATTAAACTTTAATTTAGCAAAGGTACAGGAGGGGAGGAGTGAAATGTCTGCCTAATTCCTGTGTCCTGGACCAACAAGGTCAGGACTGAAGAAAGGCAGACTCCTGCATGCCCACACTGGGTGTGTGACAATGACCAACATGGAGGGCCGAGATCATCCGAGCCAAGGTTGCCTTGTGGGCTCAGGAACACCCAAAAGCGCCCAAAGGCTCCAGGAGTTTGACTGAGGAGAAGAGAAGGACAGCCAGGGTATAAAATTAGATTTTTGACCTAGGGTTTGAAATTTTACTGGCCAAAATGTGTTTTTACCAGCCACTGAGCTGTTCCCAATCACGACCTTAACTATAACAGATTTCCACTGAACAGAATAAAGCATGAAGATAATTGTTAATTGTTAATTGTCCCTGTTTTTTAGTAGGGAACTATATAAATGAAGGTTTCAGATACTGTTAAAAGAATCACAACTTTAATTTCTTCGTTTTTTTTAACTTCTTCTTCTTCTTCTTCTTCTTCTTCTTCGTCGTCGTCTTCTTCGTCGTCTCCTTTTTTCTTCTTCTCTTGACTATCCAAGACAACATGATACATTTTTAAATGTTGAATGACGGCGGACAGCAAGGGACAAATTTGAAATTCGAAACGCAATCAGTAGATTTGCTGTAGCTGTAAATTGTGTCTGTCTTACTGTTTGGCATTTATGTTGAAAGTTACATAGCAAAGTCGTCATATTTCAGCAGCCAAAACATATTTTTACCCGCATTTGGCGAGTGGCGGGTGCCAATTTTAAACCCTGAGGACAGCACCAAAAGCAGTTCGTGACAAGGAGCAGTGCTGCCTTTTCCTCTTCCCCCTCCAGAGCATTTTCTTTCTGGTCTGCAACAGTCAGGTGAAACAACATAATTTTCCTGTGCTGGGGTTTGATGTTTATTTTAATCAGTATGGTAGGGAGCATTAGATAAAACTAGGATTTCCCCTAAGTTTTCAGATGTTTCCCTTTTCGCTTCCCATGCCTCTCAGCTGTTGAATGGTGCTTTTCACAGGTCCATGTCAAAGTTACCTCTGTTAATTATCTCAACATTGCTCACTGCCTCATCTGGTTCACTCTGATCATTCATTCATTCATTCATTATGCATCGCTGTATTCATTTCATTCCACTCATAGTTGCATTTACTCATTGTCTTGCCTGTTATGGGGTGCCGTTTGTGAAGTGGCTCACACTGAAAATAACATCAACATTTTGCCACATTTAGCTTTAAACAATGTTTAAAAAAGTGTTGTGAATTTTTTTAAGATCACCTTTTACCACATTTACGGCAATATTTGTTAACTTAGAAATATATTAAATAGTTAAATCAAAATATTAAATGTGGCACCTAAATGTTAAATCTAAATATTAAATCTAAATCTAAATATTAAATCTAAATGTTAAATCTAAATATTAAATCTAAATCTAAATGTTAAATCTAAATTTAAATCTTAATCTAAATGCTAAATCTAAATCTAAATCTAAATATTAAATCTAAATCTAAATCTAAATATTAAATCTAAATGTTAAATCTAAATATTAAATCTAAATCTAAATGTTAAATCTAAATTTAAATCTTAATCTATATACCAAATCTAAATTTAAATGTTAAATCTAAATCTAAATGTTAAATGTTAAATCTAAATGTTCTGGGTGAAACTAAATATTTAGCTAATATGCAAATTTATACCGCCGGTCACCGGAAGTACCAAAGTAAAAGCTCAAGATGGTCAGACTGTGTTTATAGATTCAAATAATGAATTAAAACCAATTTATCAGTGTTAGGATTGCACTTGTGTTTTCCCTTTCCACCTGGTTTCCCCCCCTCTTCTGTCAGCAGGAGCAGGCAAGGCGTGGCTTCTTCTACTCACCTGCAGGCAGTCAGCAATCATCTACTCACCTGCACACACTCTGCAATCACCCTGGTATATATAGATCGACTCTTCCCTTCAGTCGGCGCCAGTTCGTTGTATACCCCCCGTGCCGTCATCACTCTGCTGCTGACCTGCCTCGCCTGCCTGCCTTCACCTGCTGCACTCCAGCTGCAACCTGCAAGCCACTCAACTGTCTGCCCCGCTCCAACTCCGACGTCCAATTCTGGAAAACTCCTCCTGCCTCTGTCAAGCTCCGTCCGTCCACCCCCCTCCTTCTGGACCTAATTATCATCGGTACCCGCCAATGGTAAGCCAGCCGACCTTGTGGTCCTGCGGCAACGTCCCCGCCTTTCACACCAGAGATTCGGGTTCAAAACCCACACAACACACAAGTAAAGAAATTGCTGTAAATAAATTTGTTGAACTGAGCTCTACGGGTTTTTGCATTTTTGAGTCCTCCTTTCGTTCTAGTGCACAACAATCAGGGGAAATGAACACTTGAACATACATTAGTGTAATGATAACTACACAAAATAACAAAAAACATGTTTGGAGAAAGTTTATTTGACGTGTACTTTGAGTTGTTAGTGTCCCTTCGGGAATTGCCGTGTTGTTTACAAATACGTCCGGGTCCAGACCTGTCCAGGGTGTACCCTGCCCCCCCAATGTCAGCTGGGATAGGCTCCAACCCCCCCGTGACCCTCAAGAGGATAAGCGGTCTTTGTGACCCATCCACTCCCACAACCTGCGTTGATAAACACAGCGCCCAAGCGCACTAAAAGTGACAATTGATGTGCCTCAGATGACGCACAACATTGGTGTGTCTATGAAGCATCAATTTGAAATGCCAAGACCACAGAACTTGCAGTATTTTAGATACCTCCATTCATAGGTGTTTCTAGCCCATTTTGCTGAAGCACCCCTAAATTGAATCCCAGCACCCCTAAAATTTTGTTTGTTTTGGAGTTTTTTGGTTTTTTTAATACTGTAATACTGTATGTCTTTTTTTACGTTTTAAGATAAGAAAAGTGTCAAAACCATACATTACTTGGTTGAAACGTAATATTTTAACAACAAAAATACAGCACAAAGAGTAGTTGACAGTACAAAGAGAGAGAGAGAGAGAAGAGCAGAGTGAGGACTTTATCTATTAGTTTTCGTATTAGTATTTTGGTACTCACTATCGGGGCTGGTTTACTCCAGAAACATACATACTGTTTATGTGTATGTTGAGGAGCTGCTGTATCAAAATGACTTGTCTTCCCCCAGAAATTAGGGTTACAATATGTTTCTTTTATTATTCCAATCCATTCCTCTTTTGCTGTGGCTCAGCATTTAAATAACCTTCATCAGATTTGATGGTTTAGTCACAGACTTTCCCAAAAAATGTTGTGCTTTTCTTTCACAAATGTGGGAATGAAATTGCGTTAAAATGTACAAAACAGTGAAATTTATCTTGTCTGGCCGGGCAGCTCTCTGGGTGCTCAGCACCCCTAAACCTCTGATCCTAGAATCGCCCCTGCCTCCATTGATTTTCTGTACATTTCTATTTGAGTATCATTATATGCAACTCCAACACCACAGGACCAGCAGTATTTCGCAGGCACAAATTTGTACTTTTAATAATTAATTATTATTATTAATAATGAACTAATTTATTTCTTCAATAAAATATTGTTCTCTGGGGAAAAAAAATTTTTTTAGTCCTCGTTGAATCTCCAAATAGGTACTGTAGCTGCAGAAAAAACAGAGGATTCAGCAACAGGTTGCTCGTTGTGCACTCTATTCATTCTCGTTTTACACTCCAAAATTGAAACATTAGACACTTCCAGTGCGCTCAGACCTTTAGTCCTTTGTTTTTCTTTGTTTACCATTTAACCCCATCCACCGGTGGTGTCTTGAGTGCATCATAGACGCACTGGATGCAAACCACTATCCTATTTCAAAAGTAACAACTTTATCACTTTGTACTACTCCCTGACTACCTCTTATGGCTGTTTTGTTGGGTCGTGTCAACTGTGTGCTATGAGCATTCATTTTGCCTGTCAAATGCTGTAACATGGCCAGACAGCCCATTTTCAAATTGAAATCCTTTCCTTCAGTTTTTAGTGATTTTAGTGTCAGACAAAAGTCGCCTTTCACAGCGGTATAATACACTGTCAGGGAGTGACAGTTTCTAATGTGGCCTCACAGAACCTTTCACAGTATTATGGTACACCGCTGGTTGGCCAGACAGCACGTGTCATGGCTGTATGATACACGGATGGGCGGTGTCAGTTTAGATCACAGTCGGACGGCACCTGTCGCAGTGGTATGATACACCACTGGGTGACATCAGGTTGAAACACTGCTGGTAACTATATAATATAAGGAGCTGGAGAGTCCCTATAAGGTGGGCGTGAGGGGTGGTGGATTGGTCCTATAAACCCCAGACTTTCATCTGGGGACTGCTGTCCCCATCCTGTATGAATGTAGAGCCAAACCATCAAGTTTGGTTTTTGTAAACCTAACCACATGCTTTTACTGATATCCCAGCATTGGTTGCGGCATCCCAGAACATCAACAACAGTTGCAAGAGGATACCTACCGCATATATGTAGACATGAAAGACCACTGACAAAATGGCAATATGTGACGACTTGAGATGAGAACATGTTGGGGGAAAAAAGAACCTCTCAGACTAAACTCTAGATTATGAGGGGGAAAAACACATTTAATCTTACAGTCCTGAGAATAAAGTAAAAGTTCTGAGATTAAAATTATAAATTTGTGACTTAAGTCAAAATGTCAGTCAAATTGAATTTTAAATCCAATCTTTTTTTAGATAAATGTTAAAATTTTAACTAAAAAAAAAAAAATCACAAATCTGACTCCTATGACTTTAATAGCCTCTGATTTAAATGACAAATTCCAACTTTGACATCAGAATTCTTAAAGTCCTACCCAAACAAAATGAAGGCAGACATTTTTTTTTCATAGGTTTCTTTTCACATTGCCTGTATTCTCTTATACATTCCTAAATTACCAAAGATACCAAACATATCAAGTCAAATTTCAGAGGCATCTATAAAGATGCATACAGCCCCTAGAATAAATCAGTTTGATTTAACTGGGGGTTTCAGTGTTCCTGTCAGTACAAGCATTGTATTGCTTCAGTGAGGTGAAGTGCTGGAACTAGATAATTTCCTATGCTTAATGGGAAACAACGTAGGAAAAGCATAGTTAAGCATAGTTAAGCAGGTTAAATCTAAATGCTCTAGAAATGAGCACTGGTTGAGTTGTCCTCTTGCAATGGCCTAAACAAGAGTAGGAGTACATGCATACACATGCACGAACACCAGGTAAATTGAGTGCTGTATCTTTTCAGAAAATAAGGATATCTGTACATGTACACATGAATACAAATGCACAGTGTGTTTGTTCCCTGTAGTAGTGCCATGTAAATCCTCAGTGTCTGTCTGTACTCCCTGGTGACCCCGCTAGCCGCTCCTCACTTCTTTTTCTTTCTTTTTTCTTTTTTTTTGACACATCAGATGAAGAAGAGGGTGGCATTGGTGGGAGGAGGTGGAGGCGAGCCAGTCGTCCTATTGGGCGCCACGTTTCTCACTCGGTTTACACCTCGCTGGAGAAACAGGATGCCAGGCTTGGACGCACCAACCCCACCACCACCCCCCTCACTTCATACAGCTAAACACACACTCCATGTGTATGTATTTGTGACACTATACACAGTATTACACTTTCATGTTCTTACCCTCTCTGTAAGTGTTCCCTGACCTTTAATCTGTTTTGACTAAGGCTTAGCTGCTCCAAACTGTCTAAACTTCACAGATCAGCTCACATGTATTTAAATGTCTTCAGTGTGATTTTTCTCAGCTCTACATTTGTGTGTGCCATGCTGATCCTTTGTCTATTTGTTCTTGGCAGCTGCTTAACTTGTTGCTGAAAGCTGCCTAATAAGAGGACCTTAAAGAATAAGTCAGTTTGTTGGACTGGTCAACTTAGTGCCAATGATTAGAAGTGATGAACATGGACACCAAAATCACAGTCTGAGCTCAATCATACTTGTGGTTTAAGAGGTTCAGGCGTAGCTAAAGGGGTGCTGTAGGTATGCTCTGCAACTGTGCACACTAGGCTACTGATATAACATTGAGACTCCAACATTACGTAAAGGCTCAGTTATCTTCTCCTTTTCAGTCACAGTAGACATTTAGCAAACCATTTTAAAAGTATATACTGCAAGCGTTGCTCTCTATCACAGAAATGAAAGAATGAGCGGTTTGACTAATAATGACTGCACAGCAGGAGTCTCCTTTTCAGTAAAATTAGCTAGCTTTGCTCCAGCCCTGCCTGCTAAATCCAAATTATAGAGTGCTTATTTACAACAGCAAATACAGGTTGAGAGACACTCAAAATAAGACAATCAAAACACAAATTTCCTTCAGGATAAATAAAGTTCTGTTTGAACTGAATTGAATTGAATTGAATTGCAATAAGAAAAGGAAACATATCTGGGTAATATTTTTAATACGGCTGTCAAGCAATTAAAAAAATACATGCTTTGTAATTAATGATCAAATTTAATCACATACATCATTTTCCATTGTGTTTAATTTTCTTTAATTCAAATTAATTTTGGCAAATGTGTCATAGTAAAACTGCTGGATTTCGGACACAATTGTCCCCGTCCTCTACCACTCAAACTGGCCTGCAGTACACTGCAGTCCATTTTGCATGGGTTAGTTAGTCGGTACACAGGTAGACGTATTCAGTTTGCATCTGAACTCCTGGTCTAGTGTGTCTCGACACGGCTGGCTGCTAGCACTAGCTCTGATAGCTCTGGCGCACTGATTTTCTATGGAAAATCGCCTGCCTGCTTTCCTTGCCCATGTTAGCTGATTGGGCTGGTCAAACTGGAAGCAGTGCTGAGCATAATGGCAGGCTCGCGATCTGCAGCAATAGTTGTAACATCTGGTCTAATTTTTTGTTTTTGTGAGCCATGAGCGAATCTGACAAGAAATCACACACAGACAGACAGAGACAGGACTCTACATGTGATTTAAACAGAGCAGAGAGCAGAACCGCTTGCTGACCAGCACAGAGAAATATGATTCTCATGTGAACAAGCAGGCGACTGCTGATGTGCGGCTGCACACAAATTAACAAATCAGGGCCCTTCTGCATCAAATATGAACCCGGCGTTTATGTGGTCAGGATTCAGGATGTGATAAATTGCCTATCATCACATCAAATTTTGACAATTCTCATCTACAAGTAGAACATTTAGGCTTGATGCCACAGGAAAGGTCAGGGGGTCACAATAAACATTCTGATTCATCCTCCGATGATGAAGTTCTTTTAAAATGTGATACAGTTTTGATAAATTGATACAGCTGTGTTGTAATCCCACTTGTACCCCGAGTGTCCAAGAAGCAAACTGAGTAATGTTAAATGTCAGTATGACTTTCTACACTGGAAAAAGCTCTTGGTGAGTCAAGAGATGAAGTTTGATGCTGAACTTGCAATGTTTCTTTTAGACTGCTAGTTGATGGATAGCTAACACTGACTACTGTTTTCAACACAGACAAATAGACAGATAATCGCACCAGACAGTAGCACATCAGCTGGCTTTTGGACAAAAAAAGTAAGTCTCTCGCATGCAGCATTTTAGAGACATTTAACATTAGTAACATGTTGTGTATGACATTGACAGCCCCAGAGTTAACTTCCACAGAGTCCAGTATGACAGATGTTTCAGTGCTTTGGTAATGAGACAGACTTGTGCATGCAGGTCAACCAGTTGATTTTAAGATAACACAACATTAGAGATCACATTTATTTTTCGCTTACTCAACAGACAACTGCATGAGGAGTTCCACCTTACCCAACATGGAGTTTACCTGCCCTGGGCAAGCATTTATGTCAAGCCCTGAGGCTGACCCCTCATTAAGATTATAAGATAGCAGTGATTATTTGTGACTGGCTCTCAGAGTTTCAGCTGTTTGGTCAAGTTTTGCGTATTTTTGACCTGTTGTTAATTAGTATTTGGCTTTGTTTTTTTCAATAACCAATAACTCCTATCCTCCTACATGTCTGTGACAAATGTGATGGGTCAAAGGTTCAATTTGTGTGACTTTAAAAATAAAAAGAATTGTAGCTTGATAATAGTGAATCTCATCCACAAGTTCCAGGCTTAAATGGCCAAGTGGCTAATGTGAGCCAGAGTTCTGTTCCATCAAAGTGCTAAGATTAGCCTCACATCGGTAACCGTGGAAACCATGGTTCTGTCTAAGCCTGATACATTGAGCTAAACTCCGGTTTACATCAACCTGAGTCACAACGCCGTTCCATCAAGGTGGTTAACCTGAATCCCAGTCTAGTAACCATGGTAATTTATGCTGCCGGGCAATCCTGGTCTGGAGCAGGATTAACGTGAGGATTAGCTCCATCTATGATCAAAAAATGTTCAATAGACAAGAACAGACACCTGCTTTAACACACTCACAGATGTCATGTAATGATAAAATATTATGTAGATCATAAAATATACAACATAATTAATTAAAAAAAAAACTATTAAAAACAAATCAAAATGTAATTAAAATTAGATAATAAACACTTACAACAGTCAAGCCAAAATCAATTTAATAAAACAAAACTATAATAAAATGAAACTGAGGCATTAAAAAAAAGATTGTACATGAATATGTGATTGCCCTCCCATCCCCACCCCACTATGTTTCCAATTGGCTAGCAAATTCACAGCCAATTAAGGTCAACTGACAATGGCCAGAGAAGGAGAGGGACACAGAGACAGAGCAAGAGAGAGTAAATTAGGAAATAATGGCATGCCCCTTCATCGAGGATCTGTTGATGAGGAGGCCCACATTGTTTAGTGGGCCTTCCAACCACAACCAGCCCAAGGGTCTTCCAGGACAGGACCAACCCATTGATACAGACAGACTCATATCTGTGGGAGACGTACCGGTTCAGCAGGCAAAGCAGTATCTATGCAGTTTGCTGGCCACACGCCACAGCCAGTCTCTGACCGCTATGAAGTCAGTCTGTATTGCACTGAGGTTCTTTGCTAGCGGTACATTCCTGTATAGTGTTGGTGATGCTGAGAGGCAAAGTAAGGCAACTGTTTGCAGAGAGGTAAAAAGGGTGTATTTTCTATTCATTTTGATTATTTCTAGCATCACCATACGTCATGCATAGGGCTTGATTTGTTCACATTAACATAGGTTATCTTTTATTTTTATGAATTAACTGTGACAAAAGCAACCGAATTAAAATGGGACATAAACCATTGTGGTTTGTCTGTTCCTCATCCTACAGCACATTTCATACATTTAAGGGGATTTTCTTTATTTTGATATAATAAGGGATAGAGCTTACAATTGACTCCCAAATGAGAGAAATACATAAATGGAGATGAGGAAAACTATTAAGTGAATGCAGGTGATAGTGAATCACTGAACTGATGGATTTGCTAAATGGAATTTTCTACAGTCAATAGATAAATGTAATGTGATTATTTCCTATAAACTGATCATTTCGGAAATGTCATAATCTACAATCAATTATGTGATAAATGCGATGATTGACATAAAATAGTTTGATTAAATGCATCATCTGAAATGTACATAGGAATCAATAGATAAATGTGTAAATAGTCTGTGACTAATATTAATTTACACATTTGGTGAATTTCATCAGACATACTTGAATTGTTAGATTTAAGAGGTGATATATTTTGTCCCTTTGATGTGGGATTTATGTAACATGATATAATACTGAAATGCTGAATTTTCTTTGTCACTTGCGCATTAAGCCTGTCGGCAATATTCCACCACGCCACCTGCCTTTCTTTATTAATTGCTGCAGTATTGCCTTTTTCTTAATTATGTCCTTATAGTCCTCATACACCTCCATGAGGAGCGTTTGCTCCACCATAGAAAAGGCCTCCGCTCACTCCTTTCCTTTGCTTTTTGACATTTTGCAACATTTTTGGCACTTGTTTAGGCTTTTTATTTTCCCTGGGCGCGTGCATGAGTTGAGGCTTAACAGGTGAGACTTGAATTAGCGTCAATTGGAGCCAGCTTCAAGATTACACCTTAGTCTGGATATTCTTAGCTACGCTGATGGAATACCCCCCTGGTCTTGTCCCAGGTTCAAAACGTTTTAGTGGAACATATTTGAAACTATAAGCCAGGCTTATAATTAGGCCTTACCCCTAACTCTTTATCTGTCATCTTTGGCTCTCCACCTGATGCTGGCCACTCTGTCATGATATAGCAAGCCCTGGCCTTCACAGTCTCACTGGCCAGTTATTTAATTCTACTGAACTGGAAGCATATATCTCCACAGTTGATCGTTGAATATAGGAAGTTTCTATACAATATAAAAGTTGAGAAACTGAAACTCTCTCTCATGGAGAGAGAACAAAAGAGAGAGATTCCAGGAAAATTTGAACCCTTTCATCAAAGATACTGACCTGCTAACCGTTGCACTAGACATGGTGCAATGTCTTATCCTGTTGTTGGTATATTTTACTATTTACTTATTTGTCTTTCATTTCTAATTATTTATTTATTTATTTTATGTATTAACCCATGGACGGCTTTGGAAGATTGTTGTTTGCATGATTCTGTTTAAATAGCTCTAAAATGAAAATCATAATAGCTAGGACATTCATTCTTTTTGCAGCAGAAACCTAAGGCTTCTGTCTTCACCGTCATCATGCCATTACCTGACTTACAGTACCCTGCCTTATGTGCCAAGGAACGTGGTATTTTGCCATAACCATGCTGGTATTTCTCCATAATGGCCGTAGAAGATCGCCATTCCATAATCCGGTTTTTATATATATCGATCTAAAATAAAACCCATTATAATTAGAGCACCCAGTCTTTTTGCAGCAGAAAACTGAGGCTTCTGTCTTCCATGTCATAATTGTCACCACCTCACCTTATCTTATGTGCCATGCAAACATAGTATTTTGCTGGAATTTCTTCATAATGGTCATGGGAGATCATTGTTTGTGTAATCCTGCATATGTTGATATGATGATTTTATGTAAAATAAAAACCATAATAGCCAGAACATTAATCTTTTTGCAGCAGAAAGCAAAGGTTTCTGTCTTCAGTGTCATAACATTGTGCTACATTACATGCAGTTTAAAAATGGTTTTGTGAATTTATCACAACACCTTTTTACTCTGCCCATAAAAATCTCATAAACTAAATATGCACATAGTTCAAATAACTAATGGGGTGAAATATTTTGTTTGTTTCTAAATTTAAAGATCTTTTGGATTGATATGTTTTGTGTTATAAATTTGTAAAATCTGATGAAAAAAATGTGTTTTTTTTAATGACAATTTCAATACTTTTATCAATTATTATGGTTTATTGATATACATAACTTTTAGATTTTAAACTAGAGACAGAGGTAGTCCACACATTGAATAGGGCAAGCTCTCAACACTTTAATGTGGTAATGAATCATCTATCTAGGTCTTTGTCAGGCAACATCCATGTGAAATTAAAAAAAGAAAAGTAATATTTACATCCAGGAAATGACAGTCCCAAAATTAGGATCTTAGGTAATATAAAAAGCCCTCCAAATCTAATCCACCACAGTGTGTACCTTTAGCAGCCTACAGGTCTTGCATATAAGTTAGACATTCTACAAAGGTTTCTATCGAGGTAAAATAACAAAAGTCAACTGTGCACACTGGTGGCCCCAAATGGAGGCAGAAAGGAGGGAGGAAAAGAAGAAGGAAAAAGGAGGGGGGAGGAGGAGAAAATGGCACTTGATTGGTGACAAAAGATAACAAGAAGTGGCTGCAGGGAGCCTCCAGAACTCAGAGTGGTGTGAATGGACCCCATCTGGTTCCTTCACAAAATGCTGAGGAGACGCAGATAATAGGATGTACACACACACTTATACACACACCCTCTCTCTGTCTCCTTCTCTCTCTGTCTCACTCTCCCCGCTCGGCCTGACCAGTCCCGGGTGGCCTCATCGCCTGTCCAGGATCCCCCAAAGAGCTCTGGCTCATCTCTCCAAGCATACACTTCAGCTAGACCAATTTAACGTGAGAAAACGTGAGGAGGGCGAGCCACGATGTCCATCTGTGGCTGGTAGTCGTGTGGGGGCGACCATAGAGGGAGGACGTAAGAGAAAATCCCCTCATTCATTCTGCTCACAGAGTATTCTTTAGAAAGAAGTTTAAATAAAACTGTAGTTGTCTTTTTAGACTAAATCACAAAATGTTTCCTGTCCTGCTGATTAAATGTTCTGATGTCCCCTCATTGTAGTGTCCTCAAAATTAGATTGCTTCATGCTTCCATTTCACAGTTTCTATGCAATGATTTCAACAGCTATAAATTAACAATAAAAAGGCATTTCAGTGGTGGTCAGCATTATGTAGCATAATGTCAGGGCTAATTATTTTAAGCATCCAAAGAAATGCTTTGCTTATACTGTTGACCCTTAATGCATTCATTAATCTGTAATAGAAATGGTCTACTAGTGCATACATTAGTATTTTTGCTTATTGTGATTTTATCTCTTGGAGTATCCCCAAATGCTTCATATCTCAAAAATCTGTACAACCTAAGATAAAAGATTATGTAAGTCAATATACCATAATAATTGATTAAAGTGTTGACATTGTGTCATTAAAACAAAACAAAATAATTCTCTACACTCCATAAGTTATTTAAACTATGTACATTGTTTAGTTTTTTAAATATGTGTTGTTGTTTTTTTTTTTGAGCAGACTGAAAAGGCATTAATTTGTTCCTCGGGAGGAGCAAACGGTTTGTATGCATAATTGCGCACACATGGCTGCAGTTATTGTCGCAAGAAGGGCACTTCGAAACAATGAAAGAAGATGCAGAGAATGCATTTTTCACCCTTGTGTGAACATTTTTGGAATGAATGAGGAAAAAATAATTAAAACATATTGCCTATCCAGCATTGCCATTTTGGAGCTGTTGGAGTAACTCAGAGGGTAACACTTTACAATAAGGTACACAAAATTAGAGTAGTTACTGAGGAACTAATGAGGAACTAATGAGGGACTAATGAGGAACTAATGAGTAGTTACTGAGGAACTAAGGTACGCAAAATTAGAGTAGTTACTGAGAACTAAATGAGTAACTAATGAGGGACTAATGAGGAACTAACTATTAGTTAATGGTCCATTCCTCAGTAACTCATGATCAATTTTGAGGAGTAGTTACTGAGGAACTAATGAATAGTTACTGAGGAACGAATAGTAACTAATGAGTAACTAATGAGGAACTAAGGTACACAAAATTAGAGTAGTTACTGAGGAACTAATGAGTAACTAATGAGGAACAAACTATTAGTTAATGGTCAGTTCCTCAGTAACCACTGATCAAATTTCAGAGTAGTTACTGAGGAACTAATGAGGAACTAACTATTAGTTAATGGTCAGTTCCTCAGTAGCTCATGATCAAATTTCTGAGGAGCTTACTGAGGAACTAATGAGTAGTTACTGAGGAACGAATAGTAACTAATGAGTAACTAATGAGGAACTAAGGTACACAAAATTAGAATAGTTACTGAGGAACTAATGAGTAACTAATGAGGAACTAACTATTAGTTAATGGTCAGTTCCTCAGTAACCACTGATCAAATTTCAGAGGAGTAGTTACTGAGGAACTAATGATGAACTATTAGTTAATAGTCTGTTCTTCAGTAACGCATGATCAAATTTCAGAGGAGTACTTACTGAGGAACTAATAAGGAACTAACTATTAGTTAATGTTCAGTTCTTCTTTAACTCATGATCAAATTTCATGGGAAAAATTACTGAGGAACTAATGAGGGACTAATGATGAACTAACTATTAGTTAATGGTCAGTTCTTGAGTAACTCATGATCAAATTTCATAGACGGGTTAATCACGACTTGATAATTAGTCAACTATTTACTTCATCAGTACAGAATCATTACTGTGTAACCCGTCCATTAGTGAACCTTTTTATGTCCTAGAGTGACACACAATGAGTTTTCATTACTTCATCATCATGTTTACAATTAGTTCCTTAACAAATGAAATCACAGCCAGCAGGATTCTTGCAAAGAGTTTAATTCATTATTTTCAGACCACATACACATTAATATGATCATCCATGTTATTCTGTACAAGGTGCTGACACACCAAACCGACATCAAAGAACTAGCGGCAACAAAAGCCAGCTGTTGCGTTGTCTACGCCGCCTCACGTCGTCTCACATCACCCTTTGTCAGTTGCATTTGAACACACAACAAAGACTCCACCCAAAGCTTGAAACGGTTACTCATCTATTTTGGCACTGCCCCATTGTCAAAAGACTCTGGAGTGATATTTGTAATTTTATTGCGAACAATATTAAAAAATAATTTAAGCTGTTTGAAGATGTGCTGTTTGGACTTTTTGACTTTAACAGAAATACGGCAAAACCCACTGAAAGATTTGTTATTAATCTCATCTTACTTTTGGCAAGATTTCACATTCACAAATGTAAGTTTACACATAGAAAACCCTCTTTTTTGCTTTCGTTACATCAATTCCATTAAATCTTCCCTAATCAAAAGTCAATCAAAACCATTAATATTTGATATCATTTTAATATTTTCTTGTAAACTCTTATCCGCCCCAGCATATGTGATATATGACATCTGTGTGTAATGCTGAAGATCTGCATTCTGTAAACTTCCTCTCATAAATAAAGTTGTGGAAAAAAAAAAGACTACATCCGACGGTCAAGTAGCACGTAGGTTCTGCGCCTGCGTGAAAGGAAATAACGCAAAAAGGCAAACCGGAAGTCCGTTGAATGTATGAGATCAACAAAGTAGCGCAGAGTGACAGAGTGATACATCCTGTCAGCCGAGGGCTTTCCTATCTGCAGCCGAGCAGCGCAGCACCTCCACGGACTATTACATCCAGACGGTCCCGCTGTTTCCTCCGCAGGCCCCACTTCACTCAGCTTCACTCAGCTGCCCGACAAACTCGCTACTTCTTCCCACTTTAACCTGAATAACAAACCAGGGCTTGGTGCTTGAGTTGGATCCAAACGGAGAGCCGGGGCTAACATTAGCTGGGAAGCTAGCGGATGCTAACTGGCTTCTTCCCTCCGGGTCATGCTGCGGCTCACGCTCCGCTAGCCGCTCCCAGCTAGCCGCTCCCAGCTAGCTCCGGTTTGTTATTCAGGTTAATGTGGGAAGAAGCAGCGGGTCTGTGGGGCAGCTGAGTGAAGTGGAGCCTGACCCCGGATTTCCACTGGATGCGTGTCCGTTGCGGAACGGCAGCGCTGGTTATCCGCGGCGTGCTCCGCCGTCCATCAATACCCACCGGCTGCGTTTGCTGTGCGGAGCGGTGCAGCTCCGCCGGAAGACATTTCGGTGCACTGCCATGATGAATATCTCCTCGTCCACGGTGTCAACGGGGTGAAATGACGTCTAAAAATCTCTGACCTGTTGACTTCAGGCCTGCCTCTGCCTATTATGTAGTTTTCAAGGTGTAGTGCAGGGAAATATGATCCGCCGTGAACACTGTGTATCTTATTTTGAGTATTAACCGGATGTTTTATTGTGTTTCTCTGCACGACTTCCTGCCCCGCACGATCTGCTCTGTGCTGAATTGCTGCGTTGTGCTCCGGCGTCCGGCAAAAATAGAAGTGCTGCGTATCTGTTGCGGAGGCCTCCGGACTGCCGGAGCTGAGACGGAGCCGGAACGCAGCACTGCCGGAGCCGGTGGAAACACACACATTGACTAGAATTGAATCTAATCGGCTCCGACGCAACCAATACGCATCTGGTGGAAATTGGGGGTAAGGAGGAAGCACCGGTTAGCCCCGGTTTTACTACAGGCAGATTCACTCGCTACAGTGAAGAGGATTTAACACCTGAACAGCCAGTCACCCCGGATTTCCACTGGATGCGTGTCCGTTGCGGAACGGCAGCGCTGGTTATCCGCTGCGTGCTCCGCCGTCCATCAATACCCACCGGCTGCGTTTGCTGTGCGGAGCGGTGCAGCTCTGCCGGAAGACATCTCGGTGCACTGCCATGATGAATATCTCCTCGTCCACGTTGTCAACGGGGTGAAATGACGTCTAAAAACCTCTGACCTGTTGACTTCAGGCCTGCCTCTGCCCATTATGTAGTTTTCAAGGTGTAGTGCAGGGAAATATGATCCGCCGTGAACACTGTGTATCTTATTTTGAGTATTAACCGGATGTTTTATTGTGTTTCTCTGCACGACTTCCTGCCCCGCACGATCTGCTCTGTGCTGAATTGCTGCGTTGTGCTCCGGCGTCCGGCAAAAATAGAAGTCCTGCGTATCTGTTGCGGAGGCCTCCGGACTGCCGGAGCTGAGACGGAGCCGGAACGCAGCACTGCCGGAGCCGGTGGAAACACACACATTGACTAGAATTGAATCTAATCGGCTCCGCTGCCGTGCCGGAGCGGAGACGCAACCAATACGCATCTGGTGGAAATTGGGGGTTAGAGGGATCTCTCTCACCGACAAGCTCCGCTGCAGATTCAACATGCTCAATCAGCCGAAAATTTGGAATGAATTATGAACTAACTATTAGTTAATGGTCAGTTCTTCAGTAAGTCCTGATCAAATTTCAGAGGAGTAGTTACCGAGGAACTAATGAGGAACTAACTATTAGTTAATCATTACCTACCATTTTTGTGTACCCTAAAGTAAAGTGAGGCATCAAAATAAGTAGGTAATGATTCAGTAATCATTAGTTACTCATTTTGATGTCTCACTTTACTTTAGTGTACACAAAAAGAGTAACTAATGAGTAGGTAATGATTACTGAATCATTAGCTACTCATTTTGATGTCTCACTTTACTTTAGCGTACACAAAAAGAGTAACTAATGAGTAGTTAATGATTCAGTAATCATTACCTACTCATTTTGATGTCTCACTTTAGGGTACACAAAAAGAGTAACTAATGAGTAGGTAATGATTCAGTAATCATTACCTACTCATTTTGATGTCTCACTTTACTTTAGGGTACACAAAAAGAGTAACTAATGAGTAGGTAATGATTACTGAATCATTAGCTACTCATTTTGATGCCTCACTTTACTTTAGCGTACACAAAAAGGGTAACTAATGAGTAGGTAATGATTCAGTAATCATTAGTTACTCATTTTGATGCCTCACTTTACTTTAGGATACACAAAAAGAGTAACTAATGAGTAGGTAATGATTCAGTAATCATTAGTTACTCATTTTGATGCCTCACTTTACTTTAGGGTACACAAAAAGAGTAACTAATGAGTAGGTAATGATTCAGTAATCATTAGTTACTCATTTTGATGCCTCACTTTACTTTAGGGTACACAAAAAGAGTAACTAATGAGTAGGTAATGATTCAGTAATCATTAGTTACTCATTTTGATGCCTCACTTTACTTTAGGGTACACAAAAAGAGTAACTAATGAGTAGGTAATGATTCAGTAATCATTAGCTACTCATTTTGATGTCTCACTTTACTTAAGCGTACACAAAAAGAGTAACTAATGAGTAGTTAATGATTCAGTAATCATTAGCTACTCATTTTGATGTCTCACTTTACTTTAGGGTACACAAAAAGAGTAACTAATGAGTAGGTAATGATTCAGTAATCATTAGCTACTCATTTTGATGTCTCACTTTACTTAAGCGTACACAAAAAGAGTAACTAATGAGTAGTTAATGATTCAGTAATCATTAGCTACTCATTTGATGTCTCACTTTACTTTAGGGTACACAAAAAGAGTAACTAATGAGTAGGTAATGATTCAGTAATCATTAGCTACTCATTTTGATGCCTCACTTTACTTTAGCGTACACAAAAAGAGTAACTAATGAGTAGGTAATGATTCAGTAATCATTAGTTACTCATTTTGATGCCTCACTTTACTTTAGGGTACACAAAAAGGGTAACTAATGAGTAGGTAATGATTCAGTAATCATTAGTTACTCATTTTGATGCCTCACTTTACTTTAGGGTACACAAAAAGAGTAACTAATGAGTAGCTAATGATTCAGTAATCATTAGCTACTCATTTTGATGTCTCACTTTACTTTAGCGTACACAAAAAGAGTAACTAATGAGTAGTTAATGATTCAGTAATCATTAGCTACTCATTTTGATGTCTCACTTTACTTTAGGGTACACAAAAAGAGTAACTAATGAGTAGGTAATGATTCAGTAATCATTAGCTACTCATTTTGATGCCTCACTTTACTTTAGGGTACACAAAAAGAGTAACTAATGAGTAGGTAATGATTCAGTAATCATTAGTTACTCATTTTGATGCCTCACTTTACTTTAGCGTACACCAAAAGAGTAACTAGTGAGTAGGTAATGATTCAGTAATCATTAGCTACTCATTTTGATGCCTCACTTTACTTTAGGGTACACAAAAAGAATAACTAGTGAGTAGTTAATGATTCAGTAATCATTAGCTACTCATTTTGATGCCTCACTTTACTTTAGGGTACACAAAAAAGTAAACTAATGAGTAGGTAATGATTCAGTAATCATTAGTTACTCATTTTGATGTCTCACTTTACTTTAGGGTACACAAAAAGGGTAGCTAATGATTAAGTAATAGTTAGTTCCTCATTAGTTCCTCAGTAACTACTGAAATTTGATCGGAAGTTACTGAATCACTGACCATTAACAAATAGTTCCTCATTCATTCCAAATTTGTTTCATAGTAACTACTTTAAATTTTGTGCTCCTCAAACAACTGTACTGTGAACAACGGTGTGATCAGTATACAGTACTTTAAACGCAGCCCCCATGATAAATACTTTAAGCTTAGCCTTCCTAAAATGTGCCACACTATCATATTTATTTCTAAGGCATCATCGTACAGAATAACATGGATGATCATATTAATGTGTATGTGGTCTGAAGATAATGAATAAAACCCTTCTCAAGAATCCTGCTGTCTGTGATTTCATTTGTTAAGGAACTAATTGTAAAGATGATGATGAAGTAATGAAAGACTACTCATTATGTGTCACTTTAGAACATAAAAAGGTTCACTAATGGACGGGTTACACAGTAATGATTCTGTACTGATGAAGTAACTAGTTGACTAATTATTAAGTCGTGATTAACCCCTCTATGAAATTTGATCATGGGTTACTGAAGAACTGACCATTAACAAATAGTTAGTTCATCATTAGTTACTCATTAGTTCCTCAGTAACTACTCTAATTTGTGTACCTTAGTTCCTCATTAGTTACTTATTCGTTCCTCAGTAACTTCTCATTAGTTCCTCAGTAACTACTCCTCAGAAATTTGATCATGAGTTACTGAGGAACTGACCATTAACTACTAGTTAGTTCCTCATTAGTTACTCATTAGTTCCTCAGTAACTACTCATTAGTTCCTCAGTTCCTCATTAGTCACTCATTAGTTCCTCAGTAACTACTCTAATTTTGCGTACCTTAGTTCCTCAGTAACTACTCATTAGTTCCTCATTAGTCCCTCATTAGTTACTCATTAGTTCCTCAGTAACTACTCTAATTTTGTGTACCTTATTGTAAAGTGTTACCACTCAGAGCAGATTTGGAGCCAGCCTAAAGAAGGAGTCACGCAATACCTGCAATAACAAAACTCCTTGCAAGTTTACATTTTTTTGCATCTGGGTCATTCCAGCGTACAGTAGCTATAACAGCTGGGCTCTCCCAATCCCGTTATTCAGATGTGTTGTCTGAAGTCCTAAATGCCATGTCACACCAGATGGCCAGGTTTATTAGGTTTCCACGCACTCGGGACTACTTGAATGAGACCAAACAAGGCTTCTTTGCAGTAGCTGGATTTCCCAGAGTTATAGGAGCGATTGACTGCATCCATGTGCAGCTTGTGCCCCCACAGACACTGAGCATGTGTACAGAAATCGCAAACACACGCATTCATTGAATGTGCAGTGTGTTTGTGATGCCAAAGGCATCATTACCAATGTTGTGGCAAAATATTCCTGGTCATTACACGATTCTTTTATTCTGAGAAACAGTGTTCTGTTTTACAAGTTGCTAGATGGCGAGTTTGGGGATGGCTGGCTTGTAGGGGAGTCAATTTGTAAAATCTTTGTAAGATAATGTATTACATTAAAAACAAGAGCGTGTTTCATGTTGATGTATATGTTTTTGAAAGGTGATAGTGCATACCCCCTACATCCCTTCCTCCTGACACCTGATAAGGTACAACGAGGCCCATATCCGCACATGGAATATTGTTATTTTTTATTGTTATCGGAATCTTGAAGAGCAGGTTCCGTTGTTTGGAGCACACTGGAGGAGCACTACTGTACAGGCCAGAAAAAGTGGCCCAGACTGTAGTAACCTGCTACATGTCACATAACATTGCCAAGCAACACAGGCTGGAGCATGATGCCATGGCGGAAGAGAATGCCGACCCCCCCCCAGCAAAATGCCACCACAGGAGTCACATTCAAATTTCACTTAGTAAATAAATATCTTTTCAGAAAAATGTTTGTTTGTTTTTTGTTACTGTACGCCTACCTTGTTCTGCTATTCGGTCCAGTGTGTCATACTCGGCTAATTCCAGTGACTTGCTCTTCGCAGAACGTCACCTGCACCTGTTCCTCAATGCTAGTCAGAGGCATCTCATCCACTGTGCCCCCACCTGTTTTATTCGCCAATTTATCTTTTGTTGTTCTGCTGATGACTTGATATTTTCTTTTCACTTCATCCACTGTTTGAATCGTTTTACCAACAGCATTTACTTTTTCACAGATTTTCTCCCATATAGTGTTCCTTTGTGCCATGGTCAGATTTCTTTGCTGTAGCTCATTTAAGTGTTTATTGGCTTCATCTACCAACACTTCTAATTCTATAGGGTCAAATTTCACTTTGCGCTTTCGTCGCTCCATACTGGCCTTGCTGCAAACCATGAAACACGCAAAACCCTCATTTAAATAGGCGTGTCTCCAACACGTTTGCACCTGTTGTCATTTACGCAATCACTCTTAGTAAATCCCCTGCAAACCACGGTTCAGCCCTACACGCAAAATTCTAGATTACGCACACAAATTAGTACGCGCAAATTGGGATCTTAGTAGATCCGGCCCTTAGTTTCCCTCTTTTTCTGAATGAATTATTGCTTGTCAGACAAAACAATTTCATTCACATTAGACTGTTTAAAAAACCCCAAAAACAAACATGTTGGTTGTAGATATAATTTGTCAGTTACTGTAATACCATTTGATTGTGTAATGTTAAGTAATTTAATCATGTTCAGGATACCCACTTTTTTTCTGTAACTCCAACATGATTGAATATGATATTATTCAAAGGTATTATGTAACTTTAAAGAAATTTCATTATGTTATAAGCATAGGCACAAAAATACATTCCATCTCACAAAAATAACTTTCATTTGGTGACAGATTACAGTACAACATTGACACTGGACTCCAAATTCACTGAAAGCCTGAATTCAATACATTGCAATTACAGAGCATATGTGAGGCACGGTAAATTAAAAGGGAGACAGTAACTTTTACGGTCGTGATTAATTGCTATATTCATGCCTGTTTGTTTTCCTCGTCTCTCTCCACCAAAGAGACTGGACAACAAGAGCGTTCACTGCCGTGCATCGTCTGGCAGCCAGGTGAGTTGGTTCATTAGCGTAATGAATGAAGGGAAAGCTCTTGTCATCGAGTGTCTTTGTCTCTGTGGGGGAGGTGGGGCTATGGGCTACACACACAGTGCAATCTCCGTGAGGGGGGGACGAGGCGAAGAAAAAACAACAGTTGAGCATAAGAGAAAGACAGGGAACTTGTTCCTAAACCAAATGCCACGGCCCCTGTGTGGGAGTATTTTGGCTTTAAACCAAATGACAGAGGGGAACCCAGTAATTTGGACGAGCCGGTATGCCGGGTTTGTTCGAAAACCATCTCAACAAAAAGAGCGAATATGACCAACTTAACTGCACACCTGAGAGTGAGAGACTGACAGTCTATTCTTCTGTATTTATTCATTTATTTCGATATTTTTACGTGTTATTTCAGATAATTAAATTTTCTTTTTTGCATACCTAAATATTCTTGTTAAATAAATGTTTATTTCTCTTTAAAAAGGTGTACTTGCATCATTATGCCTTTATTATCATTATGTAAGTTTAAAAAATGGTCTAAAATCAGCAAAATTTCAACAATAATAAAAATGGTCTTAAAAGCACAGTATTACACAATATTAAGATAAGATAAGATAAGATAAGAAGCTTTATTGTCATTGCAAGGGGTACAATGAAATTCCGTTCGGCAACATCTCTTGTAGCAGCTACAACGTCCTAGTCATAAATATAACATAAATAGTAAAATAGTAAAAATAAGGTGCAGTTTAGAATATTTACAACAGATACAGACTGTAATAGTCTATATTAAGTGCAAGACAGTCAGTAGTCAGAAGTAGTATGTGTGTGTGTGCTTCTGGGTGGGGGAGGTCATGGTTTCTGCAGCAGTCTCTTCACAGCCATGGGGAAGAAGCTGTGTCTCAGTCTGTTGGTGCGGGCTCTCAAAACACAACATTAGATGTCATATTTGGGTTTATATTTAACTAAAGTAGGCATTGTGTGATCCATGTACTGTATTTTTTTTTTTTAATTTTTTACTGTAACTGAAACACAATGCAGGAGCGGGATGGGACAGGAGTCATTCTTGTAGGATTGGACGGGACAGGATTTTTTTTTTTTTTTTTCTTTTTCATGGATTGGGACAAAATGGGATTATTTTTGTGGGAGTGGGATGGGACAGGACTGAAAATCCAATCCAGTGTCACCCTCTAGTACACACTAAATGCATAGGCTACTTACTCATTGTACAACCCACCATTTCCCATTTCTTTAGTGAAGAAAAAGAAAGGAAAGGTGGTTTCAAATTGACTGCATTGGTCATCAAAGTGCAGTTGCACACATACATTTTTTTGGTAAATATATTTCTTTAAATACCTCCAATGAGAGGTATTTGAAAAATATATTAAAACATCACCACCTCAAGCTGTTTTAACTTTCCTGTAAAGCAAGCACACACTCTGCCCACCATTTTTTATTTTTTTCATTGTCTCTTATTTTGCTTTGGCAGTTAGGGCAAAAAGGGTTGAGACTATCCAAAGTGTCCCAAATTAAATTCAAGGGGTCAAGAGATGTAAGAGGATATAGACGAGATAAAGGCCACCACATTGTTGCACAATTTGTTTTCTTTTTTCAATTATTCTCAAATAAATATGAATATTAATCACTCACCTGCTGACACTCACTTAAAAGGTCATAGTGTATGACAATGGATAAGCAAGCATGACTTTATTAGAGTCATAATCCAAAAAGCTATAGTGTGTGTTTGAATGTGTACAGTTAGCTAGTTTGGTAGAAAGTCGTGTTCTATTTCACTTGTAAATGCTGACTTCTCATTCATCACATTTCCCAAATAGCAGAATTGAATTTGATCCTATAGGCACCTCAGTTAGGGAGGATAGGACTCTCCTTTCTGTTGTGGCTCCACTTTGTGATTCAGACTGATAACACGTCTAGATTTTAACA
>CM048928.1:2781583-2819083 GCA_026686955.1 Epinephelus cyanopodus
ATCGAGACTCGGCATCTTGTAGGACATCTCAATACGTTAATTGTACTCGGAGGAGTTGAGGAGAGAGGAGGCTTTCAGAGGAGAGGAAAGCTAGGATACATGAATGCAGCCAGCTTTTACTGACCGACACACCACCCTGATTGGATATCAGTTATTGATTGGACAGCGCAGCGCTGCAGCTGGTCAGACTAATCTGATACATCACAACATCACTGGAGTTTCACACAGAGTGAAGACAGATAAGAGATTAAACTCAAATGTATCTCTGCCGCGTTTTATATTTTATTTGTTCTCTGTTTAACCATTGAGTTGAAAATCTGAAGAAAAGGAAACAAACGACTTGCTTCATTTATTAGAAAGATTGTTCTCTTCAAGATCTATCATTTTCCTCGTCAACTTTAATTATGGACAATCAGGGACGTGCACAGACATTTGGAGGGGCTATTGCTCTAACCTGGAAAAGGGTGTAAGGAAATTGCTAAACTTCAGTAAGCACTGAAATCTAGAGACTCGGAGAACCACGGAGAAAGGTTACAGCCAACGGGATTACTTTAATTGCATCATACAACTCAGCACACAGGTTGTAAATCACAACAGACAACAGTAGGATACAGTAGAAACAGAAACAGCTGCGCTTATCCAACTTTCAAATGCCTTTATACTGTTGAGTGTGGGTGTCTGTTCGTTTGTGTGCGGGTGTGTGTATGTGTGTGTGTGCAGACAGGTCTGGGATTATGATCTCATTGTCCCAATAGGTTTGATTTCTTGGGAAACCTCAGTGCTTTCTGCTCCATTTGATTTCCGAGAACTGGAACTGCGTACGAACCTCTATCAAAACAACTGTTTTATCGGAGTTTCCCTAGCATTCTGAACGTCACTTAACTCAAAAACAGCTTCTTATAAGGATTCTTTCCGATTGCAAAACCTGTTCCAACGGTCAGGTCATCTGACCCAAAAATGTTCTGCCCCATTTGATTTTCCAGGACTTGACTACACAAAAACTACTCAATTTACCAAAACACCTCTAAGGAGTCCTTTTTATTGCCAAATCCGACATTATCTATGCTAATCTTATGCAACTGACATTATTTTCACCTTTGATATAGAATAATACATAATCTGCCTCTACATAGTCCCTATTCTTTATGATTTTATCATAAATTACTCGCAGAGATAATGTATGGTAAATGAACGCCTATGTTTGTATAAGTATGAGTAGGATAATAGCAATGTGAATATAACCAGTGTTCCTTACTAACATGAATATATGGTCTTGTATGAAACTCTTAAACTTGAATATGATGATGCATAAGAACACATACGATATGATGACATATGAACTTGGCATGAGTATATGATATTACATGAAATACTGAAACATATTTTAGCGTCTGTCAACACTGATGGAGGTGAAAAATCTGGCGGCTGTTTAATCCAGGAAAAGTCCCCCATCAGCCCCTTCCCTTTAGGCGGCCTAACAGATGAATTTTCAACAGTTGGATCAGGTACATCAAATACATCAGATAAAATGCAGCTTACTTATTAGACTAGAATGGAATCACAGAAATTGGATAATATGCATTGCTTGCAAGAGGTGTTTGCACACCAGACCTGTTTTTTTTTTTTTGCCAGAGACGAGTTTACATACAAAGTCAATGCAAACGGGCGATTGAGCGTATATTCACCCGGGAGAAAAATCGCTCGGGCTCCGAGCAACAGTGTCAGAGCGACAGAGCGGTTTTTCGCTCATCGCTTGAGATGAGAAATCTCATCTGGAGCGGTTTTTCGCTGGGTCCTGTCACTTGCAGCTCAACGCTGATTGGCTGCCGTAATCCCGGAATCCCAGGGGGTGCTTGACTGTCATGACATGTCAGCTTCATTGAAAGTATAGCTGCACATTAAAAGCAACAATAGATGTAAAAACACACAGAGACAATACATCTGTGATCAGTCCCGCAATTTAATTTTAACAATTTTTTCAATCTTCTCCAATTTCTCGTTTTATTTTATGGAAGTGATCAATGTAAGTGCACTTGTCCTAGAGCCTTTAAGTTACAAAAATGAAACTCACTACACTTCTGAGCATTTATACCTCCGACCTCAATTATACATTTTGATACATAGCTACAGGTAGGCTATCCCTATACTTATTGCAAAACTCTGTCAAAGTACACCAAAGCATACATTTTCGTTTCCAAATATTTATTTGAAAACAAAACCATTCATAAGTTCAATAAAAAAAAACAAAAAAAAACATTTTGTTAATAATGAAAAACGAATGTAATCTCAACAGTGACCGCGCCAGCCGGCGGCACTTGGAGGAGCGCTGTAATCCTGGCGATCCTAGTGTAAAGCACCACGGACAGCGCCAATGCATCTATCGCTGTAGCTCTGAGGCTCTGATGCCTGAGTCAGAGCATGTGAGAGGAGATGGAGCTGGAGCTGCCTCAACCATAGGTTACTGGTAGGAAGAAAAATGGCTGCTGAAAAAACTGTCACTGTCAACTGCCTCCAAGCACCGCAACGAACTGCCAGACCGTCATATGTATCTTCATTGTTTATGCTGCCCGTGTGTTCAGAAGCACACAGTGAATGCATTTGAGTAATTTCCGAGACGTTATGATAAAATAAAAAATATTACAGACCATAGAATAGGACTGACAACCTCTCCAATGTCTCATGTCAGTTAATTAACACTATTTGTCAGCTTTTTATAATGCCTTTCTTTCTTTCTGTCTTTTTGCTGCTGCTGCGCTACTGCGCTACTGCGCCGTGTCTCCAGTTGAAAGTGGTGATTTGCTAAATACATTCTACAATAATAAATTAGAGTAACTTTTGGTCTATAATATTGTTTTTATATATTACGCATTTTCATGAAAAAAACCTTAAGAATAAAAGAAATAAACACAGAAATAATTAATGGAAACTTTTTTTTAAATTGATATTCCTCCTCTCTGATATACTAACACACACACATACACACACACACACACACACACACACACACACACAGACACACGGCTGTGCGGTCACTGTACATTCGTTTTTTATTAATAACAAAATGTTTTTTTATTGACACTATGAATGGTTTCGTTTTCAAATAAATATTTGGAAACGAAAATGTATGCTTTGGTGTACTTTGACAGAGTTTTGTATATATGTATAGCTACATGTTTGTATCAAAATGTATAATTTTCGGCTGATGCCGTGGTCGGAGTTATAAACGCTCAGACAGATGTACTGTCTCTGTGTGTTTTTACATCTATTGTTGCTTTTAATTTGCAGCTATACTTTTTAACTTTTTAGTTAAAAAAAAACAAAACACAAAATACCCTGATTGCTTCAATGACGTCATCAAAGCGAAAAAGCAAGTCTGTTGATTTCTGCCACAATGACGAGCGATTGCAACTGAGCGATGAAGTGATAACAAAGGGGCGAACCGAGCGACAGCGAAAAAAAAAAACAGGTCCGGTGTGAACACATCTTTAGTCGAAATCAGAGTACATTTTCCTCTTGTAAAATCAAAACACAGGAATGAATACAGGAAAAATAAAAAATGAACGTAGAAAATGGCAACAGGAAATGGTGTCAGAGCAGTAAAGTATATTGTCGTTTTCATGTGATATCTTATATGTGGTTGTGGTGTATATATTCCCCATCCTGTCTTTCAGGAGAGAATATCAGCCATTGTTCATCATTCTCTCTCACAGTTCCTCCTAGTCATTTGAATTGTCCATGTAATTAGGAATTGGGAATAAATCTGGTATTTTCTCCCCCCCTGCGCCAGAAGAATTCTGCGCACCACTTGTTCAGGAGCCAGCATACTTAGCATTTGTGCTCCTGGTATGTCCGTCACAAGGTTCAGCTTTTTGTCCATTGCTCTCTCACACCATTTCTTCAGGATAGGCATGATGCAACATGTCAATAAGGAAAACAGAAATAATACTATCAGTACAATTATCCCTATTTTAGCCAAAATAGCTCCCCATTTTCAAAAAAAATCCTCTAACCCATCCCACTTGATGCTTGACCCATTTCAGTCATGTCATGTCAGATTTTAAGGCTTCAAGCTTACACATAGCAACAGAAAATGTTCCATCAGGCGAAGTGTTATTCGATAAACCTGCTCCTGACTGAACGGCTGACTAAAGCTTATCTGAGAATGTTGCCAAGGGTTTTGACACAGTGTGAATTGGGAATTTTGTGGTTGTACCATACTTATCTTGAACATGGTTGTGCGTTGCTTCCTGGAGCGGCTATGACTCCAGCGGATGTCCCATGCTCCTTGTCTTCAGAGTCTGGCTTGGGCTCCTTGGAGCAGTCTCTTTCGTCCCCAGGTTGCCTGGTGATTGCAACACTTTGTTTCTGCCTGGACCTTGATGCAATGGCTCAGATGATACCACATCGTGCTTCCTTCGACTTGGACTGCTGTGGGATTTGCCCACACTACGGCCCTTCTCCTCTTGGCTCGCCACTTTCTCCTAAAGATCTTCACATCTCTTGCCACCATCTTTTCAAATGATTGTTTATGTATATCGCAGGATTATCTGTCTCTGTTAGGGGTTCACCCTGCAATGCTTTAGGGTCAACTCCTGTCGGGTACTCCCCCCTCAATGCTGCCCACAGTCTCCCATGATAGGCATCAAATTCAGTTCCATCCGCCATGGGACTTATCATCCACTCACACACATTGTGCTTCAGCATGTTCTCCATTGCCGAGGCTCTGAGAGTTTGAGCCCACAACTCCTTCACATTCCCCAATGCCAACAATTTGCCAACAGTAGCCTCCTCACCCGACCTGCAAATCCTCCCACACTCCACTCCGAAACTAGACACCATATCACACATCAAATTAAAAATTGTAAATTGTTTTACATTTTAAAGATTAATGATAATAATCATATCATAATATTATTCAAAACTTAACTGTCAATCAATGCATCATTGCAGATATAAACTCTGAACTCAGGAGATTGAGAGTTGATATTGCTATTGAATACAATATATCAAATAATGGAAATTCAAAACTAGATTTTGCAAATTCAAATCATTGGAAATTGTATATACTTCATTCACCATTTGGTGTATCATCCAAAACTAAGTAGGGCCTATCTGATAATTATCTCATACCAATGGCTTTCTATTATATTCATTCCACCTGGTCATGCCAATCATGTGTGAGTCACTGCAGCAGTGCTCCTTCATTTTGACTTTGGCCTGTCTCCACATCTTTACCCCTCCAGACTTCCATGATACTGACATACTCTTGTACTTTTTGCCATTAGGAGAAACGCGGCAGCTGAAGCAGTACATGGCATCATTCTCTGGAGAATACTCCAACCAGGGGTTTTCATCATACCAGTGGCCCTGAAAAGATCGTCCGTCTTGATTTGTTGGGAACTGGACAAGAGGACGACAGGGTCCCACTGAATTTGAGAATTTGACAAAGGCCTCGTTGTTCTATTGTTTTTCTGAACATGGGCTGGATCAGTGTGGTTTGGTAACTGTAGCAAAAAATCAAATTCTGTGGATGCTTTTGCCCAAGTGGACTCTGATGTTGCTGCCTCGTTCTCTGTTTCTTCCCTCTCAATCTCCATATCCTCCCTTACTGTCTCTTTTTCCTCATTTCTTGTCTCCCTCTTCTCATTCCCTCTCTCCATATCCCCCCTTGCTGTCTCTTTCTCCTCATTTCTTGTCTCTCTTTCCTCAATTCCTGTCTCTTTCTCCTCTTTTTCTGTCTCTGGGCAGTCTCTGTTCTGGGCAGGCTCACCATCTATCAAATACAATTAATTAAATGTTAATTTAAGAATACTATTGTCCACAGCATCTATCTTTTCTCCTTATCACAGCCTTACTGACATGGCCCTTTTATAGTAACTATAACACTCTGCTTACCACCCTCATTATGTACCTGTCTGATGTGTTCTATGATGCTCTGCAGGCAGCTCTCCCTCATTCTCTGGTCTGGAGCCTTGTAGTTGGCCCTCATCTTAAAAAGAATTATTAGAATCACCATCTCATTTGAGCCAGCTATTAATTAGCTGTTAATTGTCACCTACTTAAAACGTGGGCGTACCGACCTCTAATTGAGCCGAGGTCATGCTAACGGTAGCTAACGGTAGCTAACGTGGCTCCATTGACTTGTATGTTAAGTAGCTAGCAGGCTAGCGAGGTAGCTGTCTTTGTTGATGTGTTTTGCAGTCTATGGTTTAATTTAGAAGGGAATTAATCTGACATGAACTCTTTAAACACCAACCTGTTCATAGTTTAACGTTATGTTATTGCCAACACAGCAGACTTTTTTTTTTTTTTTTTTTTTAAATTGTTTTACATGTGTGCAGAGCAGACTGCTGCAGTATAGGAAAAATACACAGTACTAGTATGAATTAAGCGGTTCATTCAGAAATGTCAGAGGATTGAGTTGTTGTCCATGTGCTTATTATGTTCATCTCTGTGTTGTTTCTTGCACAAAAGAATGTGCCATACAAATAAATTTGCTTTGCATTGCATTCCCTTGCCTTTGTCTGACCACAAACATATGTTTGATGTTTTGGTACAAACAAGTTACAATGTTACGTGAAACTAGACGTTGAGAAATAGGTCTGTATTTGTTACTCTTATTTACAGCAGTTTCAGGAAGTATGGCCAAACACTATTTTTCTATGCTTGACATTACTTAGAACTAAAACACTAATTTAGATTAAGTGTAATGAACATCTTGAGTAACAATATCTAGGAGAAATGGAGCTGAGGCTTTGTCAAATCCACCTTTGAGGTGGGATCCAAATAATCCTGAAATTTGGTATCAAATTGATCCAGATCTCTGCCTTAACTTTTGAAATACCCAAACACAGCCTTTAACTGGATTAAAGGGAGGATTGGATTACCAGATATGAATCCTGATACCCAGTTTTCAGATCAGATCAGGACTGAATCCAATCCGGCCAGGATAATCCTATCAGATCACAGGCTGTCAAACACTCTCTGAACTGGAGCTTTTGGGGTTAGACCAGTGACCACTAGCCTACAGAAAATATGAACTCATTCACTAGTGATGCACAGAGACGTCATAATCTGTATCTGTATTTGTATCTGTTCAACCAGCAAAATTACCTGTATCTGTATTTGTATTCGGATCAAAACCAAAAGTGGGCATGGCTTATACCAGAAGTTGCGTTACATTGTATTCATTAGCAATGCAATTTCTGAGCATTCAAAGCATCAAATTGATTTAATATTGGCATATAATAAATTCTGAAATATATTTCCATATCCTCATACTTCACTTTTCAATAATAATAATAATCTGTTTTGCATTGGGAATAGTTTATATAAGACATAGTTTCCTCCTCCTCTGATAAGTTAAGAACAGTCCCTTCAGTGCGGTGAGGTTTGTGGACTGTTACCTGCCACAAAGTGAGATATGTGAATGGCTTGTTTCTCCTCTGACATGTCACATACCTGTGTGCCACCACGGCTCGGCTGTTCAGGTACTTCTGGGCAGTCATGACGCCAATGAAGAGGAAATTATTGGACCTGGAGCTGGGTTTCTCGGTCACCGGTAAACCGTTATCTTGCGGTGGTCATAGTGCTCTGCCATATTCCTGTCTGTGACCCCCGTTCAACCCACAACTGGCAAGATTCACCTTTCGTTTCTGCTGCTGGTTGGACTCTGTACTCGCACAGCGTGCTCCTGAATGATTTCTTTTGCTCGCACAAAACTATTATTAGTCGAAAATGCAAGTAAAATACTTGCACCGTAATGGTCAATCTGGATAATAGCAATGGATAATTGGATATCGGTGGAACGCGCTTTCAACTCCATACCTACTTAAGAAAGACCAGCTAACATTAGGCCTACATAGGATTAAGGAACTTGCTGCTTTGATGATCGTTCAACTTTAGGCTATCTTGCAGACAATGGGTGAATGAAAATGTGTCTTACCGTCTCACTGTAAGCAGGCATAGCCAGTGTTTGATTTGTTTGAATAGTGCAGCGTTTCTCAACCACATGAACCAAAAAAAAGTGCATGACGCGCATGTTTTTTCTCATCCAAATAATAACTGGTATATTTGTATAGAAAAAATATCTGTTTCAAAGGCATTATTCGTGCCTATACAAATAATGTATTCGTATTCGGGCACACCCCCATCATTCACAATACTATTCACAGCACAGATACAATATACTGTGTATTTAGTTAGAAGCCTACCCTTAAAAGAAAATGCCACTGATAAAATAGGCCTACTTCACATTAATTTAATTATGTAAGACATTATCACAATGCTTCACCTGCAGCTGGCCGCCTTATCCGGCTCCACAAAGTTGCAGTCCCTTTGCTGATTTCTTTAGATCTTTTTCTCTCTGCTTTACTCTCCTCTCTTTTGAAGGCATACTGTAAGCACCCAAAAAGTAACATTAGGCTACATAAAAACAACAACAACAACAACAACAAAAAAAAACGTTTATTACATTACCTAATTGGACACTTCTAGCATGATTCAACAAAACCATCACATCCCTCATCTCATTATTACAGAACACACGGTAATGTAATGGAGTAAATGGACATAACGTGGCTAGGTTAGTTAGCAGTGCTAATTGCTGCTGCAGCCTGCAAGTTGTTGTCTTGCTTGGAGTAACGTAGTATGATAGTTTCTCAAATGAAGTTAATGTTGCGTGACGTGATGCATGTAGGGTGATCAAGCCTGTTTATTCTGGATTCACACCAATGGACTTTCACTCAGCTTCCTGAAATCAAAGACGAAGCAGTGACCAACCACTGGGTCACTCCAGAGACAGACTCAGCCACATGGTCTGAAAGGTGTTTCAAACGTAACTTTATTATTTAACATGTTGGTGTCATGTAGGAAGAAGAAGAAGACTCGGCACCAGGTCCCCTATGGTGTAGATGACTGTGTGTACTGTATGTTAATGTGAACACCTTGCCCTGCAGTTGTCTTTTAAGAGGAAAGACAGAAACGTGGATTCCAGGAACCAACATGTTTCAATTGTAATTTTATGTTTCACCTTTCTTTCTATTTCAGTGCATAAACATACACATGTACATATATCTATGATGTTATAACATGATCACCATGTATAACATTTAAATCTGAATTAGTAGTGTCTGTTGACCACTTATTTCTAAGTTGATAATATCCTGTTGCAGACAATGTGTGTTTAGTACCATTCAATAGCAGACAGCGCCACGTTGGTAAATATGGAAACATTAGAAAAGTTCCAAGCTTCATTAACCATTTATGCTGGGCTGCCGGGCAGTTCCATGGCATCCTGGGCAGAACTGAACATGCTAGAACCCTTCTCAAAAGTTCTTCAAGTTCTTTGTCTCTTTTTCTACACTTAACTTTGACTCTTAACTGCAAGACAAAAAGTCACAGTCAACAGAAAGAACTTCATGCCTAATTCCTGTGTCCTGGACCAACAAGATCAGGACTGAAGAAAGGCAGACTCCTGCATGCCCACACTGGGTGTGTGACGATGACCGACACGGAGGGCCAAGATCATCCGAGCCAAGATTGCCATGTGGGCTCAGGAACGCCCAAAAGCGCCCAAAGACTCCAGGAGTTCGACTGAGGAGAAGAGAAGGACAGCACCAAGAGCAGTTCACAACAACGAGTAGCGCTGCCTTTTCCTCTTCCCCCTCCAGAACATTTTCTTTCTGGTCTGCAACAACTCAAGTGAAACAACATAATTTTCCTGTGCTGGTGTTTGATGTTTATTTTAATCAGTATGGTAGGGAGCATTAGATAGAACTAGGATTTCCCCTAAGTTTTCAGATGTTTCCCTTTTTGCTTCCCATGCCTCTCAGCTGTTGACTGGTGCTTTTCACAGGTCCATGTCAAAGTTTCCTCTGCTAATTATCTCACCATTGCTCACTGCTTCATCTGGTTCACTCTGATCATTCGTCCATTCATTCATTATGCATCGCTGTATTCATTTCATTCCACTCATATTTGCATTTACTCATTGTCTTGTCTGTTGTTTGTTGTATTGCGTCTTGGTCTCCTGTGTCAGTAGTATTAGAATAAATATTTGTCTATAAAGGCGTCGTCTTGGTTTTCTGTAGGATTACATTTAGTCACTTTACGGGTGCAAAGATCCTGGCTACTTGAGCTCTATTTGAATTGACAATTGATAATTAATAATTTCCCCAAAGTGCGTTAAACATTCTTGTCTGATCAACAAGAGGTGTGGTTTTATTAGTCTGACTGTGAAATTATATCGCTGAATGAATAATTAAAGTGGTTATGTTTAATAATTCTTATGAACGTCACTTTTTCTTAATATTGAGCTAATCAAACTCTACAGTATTCATGGTGAAAAAGGTAGGCACCTGCATAAACTGTTTATAATCAAATCAAAATTAAGATATATGTATTGGTGGAGAATTTCGGCAAGCATTTATTTAATAAATGCTGCCACAGAATAAATTATAAATTATGTAACATCAATATTTGCTACATGCAAATATTACAAGGGATCTACAGTACAAGGCAAGCTGCACATTATTCGAATCAAGTACAAGTTGATTTATATTTTCATATTATGTTCATAACTTCAAAAGTCAACTGACGTCTGAAGGGATTTCCCTTGCTTTGACTGATGCGCAGGGATACGCCTGTCACATTAAAAGCCCTGTCAAGGTCCTGGGGGCAGAGAGGACACATACGTGGCTCTTTGCTACATGATGTCAAAATCGAGTAACACAAGCTTGGATGATTTGGCGATTTAAAGTGGTCTAACAACTGTACTAATTATGGGCTTATTGTATTGATGCCACAGGGAAAAAAACTGAACAAACAAAAAAAAAAACGAGAAGGGCAACTCAGCCGATCAGGGCAAATGGGCTGTTGCCCAGGCAACAATAGCCCGTACCTGTGCATGTCCTTGGATACAATCAAAGAGTCTGTCTGTCAGAGAGTTTGTCTGTCAGCAAGAAACATGATAATGAATAAATCATAAAAACACATAGGGCCCTCTTTAGATGGTCTAAAAAGCGAAGCGCCAGGCCTGCGGCGCATGGGCGTGTCCAGACCCCACTTGCTAGTTATACAGCGCATTTTTAGACTGTGCGTCATGGCGGAGAGTCTAAAAGGGTTGGACTTACTCTGTGAATTAGTCATGGGTGTGTTTTGGGCGTATTATACAATAAGCCAATCAGAGTGTCAAGTCTCATTCCCTTTAAAAGGGGCACAATTGGAGCAATGGATCTCCTCTTGTGGGAGGTGAAGGCTCATCAGAACCAGATCTACGGGGATAGTGATGGGCGGGTTAAAGATCCTCAGAATTAACACAGATACTTCAGTAAACCAGCGAATATGGCAGAACTCAAACATAACATTCAACAAAAAGGTCATTAACTGGAAGAAATGGAAAGACAGTTGAGTAACTGAGCTTTGTCATATTCTCTCGAATAACTGTTGTAAAACGTTTGATGAATGAATGACTGAATAAAACATTCCAAAAAGCAAATGCTTTAATTACATTACTTTAGCACTCTACGATAGATGTTTTGAGCAATTACACACACAAATTTGAAAATGTTCCCTTCAGTCATGACCTGTTGAATAAAAATATAGTTAAATTATAGTATACAATCTAAATGATAGCAATGATGATCAATTTAACAGTTCTGCAAAAAATGGGCTAGGGATCTGCATAAACGAGAGGATGAACTGTCCTGGAATGACATATGGAAAAATGCACGGCAACCTTTCCCTTGTATAAAAAACAAACTGAGACAATTTAAAATACTTAATAGGCTATACTACACACCGTCAAAACTGTTTCAAATGGGCTTAAAAGAAGCCAGTAAATGTCTGAAATGTGGCAATTCTGATGGAACTTTGTTTCACTTACTTTGGGATTGCCATGAAATAAAGAGATTTGGTTTGGTATAACAAAACAGGCAATGAGCCATATTAACATAACTATTCCACTAACACCAGAGTCCTGTTTATTAGGCGATTTACACCATTTTAACAAAGTTTCATTTAAGGATAAAAAGGTCTTCCTCTCTTTATGTATGATCATGAAGAAATAATTATGAACAACGGGATCTGCTCAAAAGCTCCATTTGAGAAGGAATGGATCACTGAGGCAATGGAAACAATCAATTTAGAAAAAGTGGCGTTTAGTGGCTCCAGTACAAAATTACTTAATGTCAATGTGACTTACATGTGCTGTTCTACATTTCATAAAGTTGCTCATTGTGATGAAAAGCAAAGAGCAGATAAGTAGTATGTTAATGTATGAGACACGAGGAGTACATTCATTAAAGGAGTGTGAGGGTGGGGTTTAGGATGGGGGGATGGATTGGAAGGGGTTCCAGATGCTGGTATAATTTTTAATTATTATTATTTTTTGTTTTGTTTGGCTTTGCTTGGTTGTTCTTTGTTTTATTTTTGTTGTTGTTTTTGTTTGTGTAATTTGTGTGTCCATTGTTTGCTTTGTTTGTATCTTGTCAATAAAAAAACCAAAGACAAAAAAAAATTACTGAAGGTTTTCACAATTAAATCTATATATATATATATATATATATATATATATATATATATATAAACACATTTCGAAGTTCAAATTATAGAATTCTTTAAAATGTAAATGCAATCTTTCAAACATAAATGTAACTGATTAGCATCATAATACTTTAGTTGATAACTATATTCCCTCATATTCCCTCAAATGTATGCCTTATGGTGGGAATAGTACAAAGACAAATGTTCGTGGTCAATAAAACAATTAAATTTTTGAGGGAGCAGAGCAAAGTAGAGTAGACTAGAGTATAGTAGAACAGAGTAGAGCAAAGTAGAGCAGAGTAGAACAGAGCAGAGTATAGAGTAGAGCAGAGCATAGTAGAGTAGAGTAGAGCAGAGTGGAGAAGAGTATAGTGGAGCAAAGTATAATAGAGTAGAGCAGAGTAGAGCAAAGCAGAGCAGAGTAGAGTAGAGCAGAGTAGATCAGAGTAGAGCAGATTATAGAGTAGAGCAGAGTAGAACAGAGCAGAGTATAGTAGAGTGGAGTGCAGAGTAGAGCAAAGTAGAGCAGAGTAGAGCAGAATAGAGTGGATCAGAGTAGAGCAGAATAGAGTAGAGCAAAGTAGAGTATAGTAGAGTAGAGCAAAAGAGAACAGAGTAGAGCAGAGTAGAGCAGATTATAGAGTAAAGCAGAGTAGAACAGAACAGAGTAGAGCAGAAGAGAACAGAGTAGAGCAGATTACAGTCTAGAGCAGAGTAGAACAGAGCAGAGTATAGTAGAGAGTAGAGCAGAGTAGAGCAGAGAAGAGTAGAGTATAAAGTAAAGCAGAGTAGAGTAGACCAGGGTAGAGTAGAGCAGAATGATCATGTCATTACCGAAACTTTACCATAGGTTTCGGTAGTGATTGTTCTGGTAGTGACATTCCTAGATATTTTTCAGGCAGTGGCAGAGCCAGAAAATTTTCTGTGATCATTTTGGGATGGCAATGTCTCACTAGAAAATACACGGGTATTTAGGGCACCTAAACCACACACCTCCACAATATTTGGAATGCAGGTAATGGTGGAAAAGATCAAAATATTCAGTGTAAGGTAACAAAGATGCTTACACTATACAAATGTAGCACAATATACAGACCAGAGGGTGACACAGGAGTGGATTTTCAGTCCTGTCCCATCCCACTCCCACAAAAATAATCCCATCCCGTCCCAGTCCCATAGAAACGAAAAAACAAATCCCGTCCCGTCCCAATCCCACAAGAATGACTCCTGTACCATCCCGCTCCCGTGTTGTGTTTTAGTTACAGTAAAATAAAAATAAAAAATACAGTAAATGGATCACACAATGCCTACCTTAGTTGAATATAAACCCAAATATGACATCTAATGTTGTGTTTTGATGTTTATCACCTAATTATTTTTACATTGACTCCACCTTGAAGCTGTTCAGAATGATAAACACATTTGATTTCCAATGTGGTCAGACAACATGTCATAAGAACCAGTCTTGAGAGAGAAAAATGTAGTTAAAGTATTGCAGTAAAAGTAGTGTTTGGTTCCTCTGACTGATATTATTATATATGACATCATTGGATTATTAATACTGAAGCATCAGTGTTAGAGCAGCATGTAATTGTTGTAGCTGCTGGAGGTGGAGCTAGTTTCAACTACTTTATTAAACACTTGACTATTGTTATTATGCTAGTCCTGTCATGATAACAAATTTTGCTGGGTGATTAATTGCATCAGAAATTATTGAGATAAGCGATAATATTGTGTAATATTGTGCTTTTAAGACCATTTTTATTGTTGTTGTAATTGCTGTTTTTAGACCATTTTTGAACTTGTATATATGTATAATGCTAATTGCATAATGATGCAAGTACACCCTTTTAAAGAGAAATAATAACATTTATTTAACAAGAATATTTACGAAAATTAATATCTGAAATGACACATACAAATATTGGAATAAAGAAATAAATACAAAAAAAATAGACTCTCAGTCTCTCACTCTCAGGTGTGTAGTTAAATTGGTCGTATTTGCTGTTTATGTTGAGAAACCCGGCACACCGGCTCGTCCAAATTACTGGGCTCCCCTCTGTTTTTTGGTTTAAATTAAGGATGTCCCGATACCACTTTTTTGCCGACCAAGTACAAGTACGAGTACTGACATTTGAGTACTTGCCGATACCGAGTACCAATACGAGTAATTAATAATACCATAACAACAAATTTAAATTATGATTTTTTATTTTTTCAGCACATGTTCCTTGAACAAACATGACACCACTGCCACAGATTTCACTTTTAACATTTCAAGTTTAGCCTGGGCAATCTATGCATGTGCTGATAATATAAAATAAATAAAATAAAACATCTTTCCTGAATCAACATGCTACATGTAGTGCTACACATTTCAAGTAACCTGTAACCTCCAGTACCACACAACTGTACAACTGTCTGAAACTGTAGAACAACTGAAAATCAAAATATTGTGTAGTGCTATCTGTGAGGGGGGAAAGCCTTTTCAGTGGCCTATTGGTGAAAAGTGAGAGGCAGGTTTTTTTTAATAAACAGAAGCATCTCTGCGTGCCCAGGTGTGATCCTGTTTCTGGTTTCATCAACAATGTGTGTCACTGAGCTAAAAAGCCTTTCACTATCCACACTGCTGCAAGGTGCTGACAGATATTTGCGAGACATTTTGGCAAGAGTGGGAAACCTCACTCTGTTAACTCCCCAGTACTGAAGTGGCTGGTCATCCTGTTTAGATAGGGCCTCTCAAAGATATGTTTCTAACTCGATGGCCTCACCCACTGGTGCTGCTCTCAGTGATGCTGCTGCTTGCTCATTTGCTATCTCAGCAAACACACTGTCCAGACTGCTCCTACTGGCCTGGGCCTTGCATTGCTTTCTGGCAGGAGGTTCCCCCACATCTGCTTCTCCTCCAGACAGCTTCTGCAGCTCTAGCCTCACAATCTCTTTGGCTTCTACAGCAGTGTTGGCGTTTGAGAAGAAACAATCCTTGTATCTAACAGAGAAAAATAAATATCTTAGCTGGTAACAGACAAGCTAGTCTCAAGCTGTCAGAATGAATGTCAGCATATTGCCTTCAAATCACTTAATGAAACAACCTTAAAATGAATATTAATTTACTTTATTAACTTATATGAAGGTAAATAATGACCTCTCTCTCTCTCTCCCTCTCACACACACACTCTCACTCTCTCTCTCACACACACACACTTTACCTCGGATCGAGTACCGTTGCGATGCTGTACGCACACACACACACACACACACACACACACACACACACACACTTTACCTCGGATCGAGTACAGTTGCAATGCTGTAGAGTGGGTTTCTTTCTATGTCAGAGAAGCGTCTCGTCACGGCTGCAGTCAAGGTTGCCTTCATGGTTTTGATGCCTTGGTCCCATTCTGTTTTATTGTGTCAAAACCCGGAGCAGCACAGTCACAGCAGGTATCACATCTGAGGCAAGGGCGTCAGAGGAACTCACTCGTTTGGTTAACTCCTCAAATGGGGACAGGACAGACATAGCGTGTTCCAGGAGGGTCCACTGATGAGCGCTGAGGGTGACGGGGAGTTCGTATTCAGATCCATATAGTGTCAGAGCCCGCTTCTGCTCGGTGAGAGACTGCATCATGTAATACGTGCTGTTTCAGCGCGTTGGCACGTCTTGCTGTAGCCTTGCTGTCGGCTGTAGGAGTTCGAGCTGGACATCTTCCAGCCGGGAGTAGGCTAATGGAGAATGCTTAAAATGCCCCACTATTTTGCGTCCAGTTGCCACCGCGTCTGATACACTCCTCTGAGACAACAGCCCCTCGTTAACGGCCAGTTGAAAGGTGTGGGCAACACACGACAGGCTAGGCAGTCCAGCTTCATTCATGGCTTTGATCATGTTTTTTGCGCTGTCCCGGACCACAACGTGAACAGAACTTTTAAGTATTCCCCATGTCTCAAGCATCTCCTCAAACACACTAGCGATAGCTGTGCCAGTATGTGAACCCCGCAACTGCTTTGTGTGGAGCATGGCGTTTTTGCACGTGAAATCCGCCCTAATCCAATGCACAGTTAAACTAATTAGGGACATTGGGGTGACAGTACTGCTCCAGATATCTGAAGTGAAGCTGAAAGCCGGTATGTTGTGCAGCAGGCCTTGTATGTGCTTTTTCACAGCATTGTGGAGCTTTGGTAACTCGGTGTTTGTCATGTAGTGACGGCTAGGAATAGCATACCTCGGCTCCAGCACACTGAGCAGCTTGCGAAATCCACTATTTTCCACAACTGACAGGGGCCGGTCGTCTAGAGCGATGTACTGTGTGAGAGCTTCAGTTATTTTTACTGCCCGCGGGTTTTCTTTTGCCATCTTTTCTCTCCTCTCCAGCATTTGCTCCAAAGTCGGTTGTTTTGTGCTGTTGGTACTAGCGTTTGAAAACTCCTTGTACTCAGCCTTGTGCTTGTTCTTAAGATGTTTGATCAAATTGCTCGTGTTAAATGAGCTAGGTTTCGCACCTCCTCTTGATACTTTAACAGCACATATTTTGCACTCGGCTTTGCTCTTGTCATCATCGCAAATTTTAAAGTATGTCCACACTGCCGACATTATTTTCCCCTCCACACCACGTCCACTTGCTCAAGCTCTTGCAACCGATCTCCCTTCTTCCTGGTACCGCCTACTGGTTGACGTATAGTAGGTATCGGGTGCTGTCATGAGTGAGTATTTGACGAGTACGAGTACAGAAAAATAGGTCAGTATCAGAGCGAGTACCAATGCTGGTATCGGTATCGGGACATCCCTAGTTTAAATCCAAAATACTCCCACACAGGGGCCGTGGCGTTTGGTTTGAGAACAAGTTCCCTGTCTTTCTCTTACGCTCAACTCCGCGCTCCGCTGCCTTGTCTCCCCCTCACGAAGATCGCACTGTGTCTGTGTGTGTGTATCCCATAGCCCCATCTTCCCCACAGAGACAAGGACACTCGATGACAAGAGCTTTCCCTCCATTCATTACGCTAATGAACCCTCACCTGGCTGCCAACGCTCTTGTCGTCCAGTCTCGAGACGAGAAAAACAAACACAAATATGGCAATTAATCCCATGTTATCCACCGTCTTTGTCTGGTCACGCTTTCACGCCAGATATCCAAAACACAGGATGTCCGCCCATCTAAAGTGTCCAGTAGTGCAGTCGCAGTGCAGGAAAGGTTCTGCACGCTAGCCAGGATTCAGTGTGAGGTGGCCACGGCCACCCCCTGCCACCCCACACCTCCGCCATTGTTTTCAGGATAACCAAAGAATGCTAGCAGTCACATAGCTAACAAGCACGTTTCAAGAGTTGTTCACATATTAAAACATAATATTTTGCATAAATATTCGGCAGTGACATGAAAACAAGGGACACTATTTTTTTTTAGCATATTTTCTTTATTTGAAAATTAATCCCATAATACATCTAAATCTTTCAACTTCTGTTTAAACGTAATCAAAAATATGTTCTAAATCACACAGTTGAAAAAAAATATGAAAAATGTTTTAAGTGTTGTTTACATCAATTGAATTTTAGAGGTCAGGGTTGGGGACAGCTACTTCCCAATAGAAAGTACCATATGAATGGCTTTGCTTGTCACTTTTTCATTTTATGTCCTGGGTTTAAATAGTTCATAACATAATCTTTTAAATATCTATATCTGAATACTCAATTTTATTATTTTTGTTGTTTTTTTGTTAAGGGACAGCACTTTGCACACAAAGTATATATATAACATTGTATAACATTACGTGTGTGCAGTAGCAAACGCCATTAAAAATTTCTATAGCTGTTAATAAAGCCTCCTGACAGCTGAGCCAGCTGTAATCAGTTGCAACCGTCATCACAAACAGATGTCGCTTCACGTGAGAAAAGCTTCAGAGGAAAAGATGTCTCATTTCTCGAAAGATATATCTCCTCGTTTCTTCTCTCCTTGCATCTCATCCTCGCATCTCTCACTGTGTCATACGAGGGCGGAGCTAAGACGCGAGGAAGAGACGCAAGTGAGGGAAACGTGGATTTGAGATTTGGTATTGGGATGAACCCTGTGACATTAAAACACCCCTGAAATGCCTCCTCTGTGTCATTAGGCCAGACCTTCACAATACTTGTGCTGGCCGCTTGCTGTGCCACCATCGGCCTGTAGGTGGTGTCAAAGTGTATCAGATTGTGGTCTGAGTCACCAAGGGGAAGGAGATAAGAATTATATCCTTTCTTCACTTTGGCATACAGGAGATCCAGGATTTTATTCCCTCTCGTCACACAGTCCACATATTGTGTGAAGTTGGTCAGGACAGGAGAGAGAGGGACATGATTTAAGTCCCCCGCTGATCAGGATGAGATGCGGGGTGCTGCATCTGTAGTCCTGCGATCATTGAGTGGATGACTTCACTCGTGCTGGCTGCAACAGCTGATGGGGGAATGTAAACAACCACCATGAAAACTCACGCGGTAGATAGTAAGGCCGTAGTCCCACCGCCAGGAGCACCACATCAGGAGTACACACACAGTCCTTTATGGTTACATGTCCAGGGTTAAACCACTTAGTGTTGACAAAGATAGCAAGCCCCCCTCCTCTCTTCTTGCCTTGGTCCATGCAGATCAGCATGAAGCTGGGCAGATCGATAACACTGTCCAGTATATTCTCATGTAGCCATGTCTCAGTGAGGCAGAGCATGCTGCACTCCCTGTACACACTCTGGTTGTTTACGAGGGCTGCCAGTTCGTCCATTTTGTTGGCAAGTTATCTCACATTTCCCATGATGATCAATGGCAAGAAGGGCTTGAATTTCCTGTCTCTCTCAATCCTCTCTCTGACCTTAGCACTGGCTTTCTTCCCATGGCAGGGAAGTTTGTTTGATAGGGAGTAGTTCCTCACGAGTGTATGTTAACGTTATTAACAGTAAAAAGAAAAACTTTGAAAGTTGAAGATATGAAAAAGAAGCAAAAAGAGTGAAAAGTGTCAGAGCTGCTGCAAATGGCTGCTGTTCCCCAGCACCATCTTGGACTCCACCTGGGGCCCTGGGCAATCAGCCCAACTTCTCCCCCACTACGACACAGGCAAATAATGTTGCAAAGTTGGAGATGTTGCTTTCCCTCTGTAAATTTAACATTTCAACTCATCCATAGGGGGCACCACAAATGGGGGAAAACATAAATCAAAATGTTTATCTTTTACTAGTTTTTACTAATACTATTACTACTATTATTTTTTAAATATTACATAAGTCTACAACAAGAATTTTTTTTTCTGGGTCCCTGCAGTCCCCCCAACCCCCCTCCCCAGCTCATTACACTATACCTGCTTTCTGGGCGAGTTATCCAACAGCATTTGAACCCTGAAACACACTATATCGTTATCATGTCAAAACAACAAAAGCTCTCTGGTGTCCACTCAACTACTACTACACTACTGAGAGGAGTGGATGTGGAGAGAAAAAACATGCATTGATTTACATGGTGAAGCGTTCAACCTCTATTCAATAATCAAAGCTGCAAGCAATGTTGGGCGCAACTTCAGACTCCCGCCATTTCGGCCTCTAGCTCACGTAGACAGTTAAAGACAAAAGTATTAGATGATTTTAGACCCCTCTCCACTCTAGCTCACAGCTGACAATTTCTCCACATTTGCTCATGTTAAATTCAGAAGCACTAGCTCACTTCCTGTTGGATTAAGGTCAGGGGTTTCAGCACATGATTTGCAGGTCTTGATGAGACAAACAAGCCAGTTTTGGTTTTGTCTTTCTACGACATTCCTATGTGCCGCAGCATCCATTTTAGCGTGTGTAGGTGGCGCAAAGATCGGCAGGAGGTTTTGTGGCACGTCACCTGTAAGAGCCTATAAAATCCAAACTGTTCGAGTAATGGCAAAGTTATACAGAAGATTTGTTCAGCAGGAGTTGTCCTATTAGTGTGTGTGTTTGAAGCCGATATGATAAACGGTGTAGGAGAAGATGTTATTTGAAAAGGTTTGTCAAAGAGTATGTTTGAGGCGAAATTTTACTTTCTCTTGATTTGTACATCTCGGTGAGACGAACGCTAGTTTTGGTTTGATCTTTCTAGGACATTCCTATGGGCCTCAGTGGCAAGTTTAGTGTGCCTAGGTCGCACTAGAGAGGTCATTTTTACACTTTTGGGATTAATGTTTTAATTTTATCAAATTTTGCCAGTCCTGACAAGTGTGCCAATTTTGTTTTTCAGCATGTTTAGGGGGTCAAATTTTCTTTTTTTGCGCACCAATGGGGCCCCATGTCATGCAGTAGGTGCCCTTTTTTCCTTTTCACCACTGCCCTCCAAACACCCTGAGTCTGTCACTGAGAGGGAGAGACAAGCTGTGTGACAGCAGGCAGATGGAGATGGCTTTAAAATGTCTCAAACTCCTCCCTTTAATTCCCAAACCACGGGTCCAAACATTAATCTGAGCATACCAGCAGAGAGATACACTCGTCCCATACGCAGACATATAGGTTTTTATGTTTGTGGAGTCAAAAATGCGATCTTGGTCGCAAGTTGAAGATGCCTAGCTCACAGCTGACACATTTGCTCATGTTACTTTCGGAAGCACTAGCTCACTTCCTGTTAGATTTAGGTCAGGGGTGTCAGCATGTGATTTGTAGGTCTTGATGAGACAAACAAGCCAGTTTTGGCTCGATCTTTCTACAACATTCCTACAGACCACAGTGGCCATTTTAGTTTGTCTACGTGGTGTGAAGATCAGCAGAAGGCTTTGTGACACGTCACTTGAAAGAGTGCATAAGATCCAAACCGTTCGAGTAATGACAAAGTTATACAGAAGGTCTGTTCAGCAGGAGTTGGCCTGCAATGTAACCCATACGATAAACGGTGTAGGAGTAAATATTTTTGAAAAAGATATTTTGTGAAAAATGGCATCTCACTTTGAAAGTGCAATAAGCTCACTTCCTGTTGGATTTAGGTCAGAGTTGTCAGCATGCGATTTGTAAGTCTTGATGAGACGAACAAGCCAGTTTGAGTTTTGTCTTTCTACGACATTCCTTTGGGCCACAGCAGCCATTTAGTGTGGCTAGGTGGCACTAGAGAGCCCCTTTTGGCACTTCAGGGGTTAATTTTTTCATTTTATCAAATTTTTCGCCAGTCCTGACATGCGTGCCAATTTTGGTGAGGATGTGAGCATCTTTAGGGGGTCAAATTCAACCTCAAAGAGGTGCCGGGAGAAAGAAAGAAAGAAAGAAAGAAAGAAAGAAAGAAAGAAAGAAAGAATTAAAGCTGTTAGCAGTGTTGGGACTCTCGCTGTCGGCCTCCAGCTCAAGTAGACAGTGGGAATTATTCGTAAGAGTCGAAATGTTGATAAAACAAGCAATGTCAAGAGTGCGCAAGGTCATTTTTTGACAGTAAAGGGACTTTACAGTATGTTACAATATGTATTTAATTTTCAACAGATATATTAACTAAAATGTCTTCTTCAAATTGAAATGAAATACACTGTAATGATAAATAACTTATATTATGTTAACAACAAAATGGTGTCTGTCATACTGTTAAGAATTGAAGTGTTCCCCATGTACTGTAAAAAACAAAGGTCTGTGGTCACAGTACTCCTGGCTTGTTGTGGAACACATTGTGATGTAAGTACATGAATGTATAAATACATAATATACATTTTAACAGGATAACAAATATTAACTACAAACATGAATTATAAAGGAGAGTAAATCATAAAAGAAAACCATTTTTACAAAGACTAAAGTGGCAATTAAACAAAGACGTGTATACTTTCCTGATGTTTGTAACACTCTGATATGGACTTGTTCTTGAAATGAGGTAATTTTTTGTAACCCTCCAGGTCATTCAGTTGGGTTCAGAGAAATAATATTGATGAAAATAAATGGAAACGCTTTTAAGATAATTTTTAAAGTAATTTAAAACCTCTTAGCTTGGGTGTACATCAAATGAATGTGGTCATTTTCAAGCTCATTTAAAAAAAAAAAATAAAGGACTCTTATGAAGGTGGTGTGAGCTTATATTTTGAAAGTTGTAGACATAAGCCATGTGACCTAATGAAACTTTGACATGTGTGATATCCATATTCATTTGAAATCATGTGACCTAGTGAAAGCTTGATTGATGTGTACTAGCTGCTGTGAGGATATAAGTAAAAGCAGGCAGACACAAATACATACTAGTTAATTTCAGTGGAGAAACTGAGCAGGACTACATGTATTTGATCGTGTACTGCTGCAGCATAGTTGTAGCTACAGATTTGATTTCAAATTCTAAATGAGACAAAAGAGTTTGACCTAGAAATCTTATATTTACAGTTTTTTGCGATCAGGCATTTTTTTGAGGAAGGCCACATGAGCTGGTCTGTTTGTGGGTATTTCTCATCATCACACATACCTGACAGTACACACATTGACCAAACATTCAGTGTTGTTCCTTATAAATTTACTTATGGAAAGGCAGACGACATGATTTGGAAGTGGAACTTTGATGGATTCTGAAAACCAAAACTGCAGAAGACACGAACCCCCCCGTGCCATGGGAGGTTGCAGCTGGGGTGTGTGAGATTGTTTGGTTCTGTTTATGTGTTTGTGTGTGGTTACTTGACTGTTGACCAAAGGGATACTCTGATAAGTAAGTCACTTGTCATGCTGCGTACTGCATGTGCTACAATTACTGAGCACTATGTGTGTATTATATTACAGTACGTTACAATATGTATTAACAGTCATAATCACAAAAGTAGCAACAGTATCATCAGTAATAAAGGCTGTGAGAGATGGAAAACACTGATATACAGTACAGGCCAAAAGTTTGGACACACCTTCTCATTCAATGCGTTTTCTTTATTTTCATGACTATTTACATTGTAGATTCTCACTGAAGGCATCAAAACTATGAATGAACACATGTGGAGTTATGTACTTAACAAAAAAGGTGAAATAACTGAAAACATGTTTTATATTCTAGTTTCTTCAAAATAGCCACCCTTTGCTCTGATTACTGCTTTGCACACTCTTGGCATTCTCTCGATGAACTTCAAGAGGTAGTCACCTGAAATGGTTTTCACTTCACAGGTGTGCCTTATCAGGGTTAATTAGTGGAATTTCTTCCTTTATCAATGGGGTTGGGACCATCAGTTGTGTTGTGCAGAAGTCAGGTTAATGCACAGCCGACAGCCCTATTGGACAACTGTTAAAATTCATATTATGGCAAGAACCAATCAGCTAACTAAAGAAAAAACGAGTGGCCATCATTACTTTAAGAAATGAAGGTCAGTCAGTCAATTGCAAAAACTTTAAATGTGTCCCCAAGTGGAGTCGCAAAAAACCATCAAGCGCTACAACGAAACTGGCACACATGAGGACCGACCTAGGAAAGGAAGACCAAGAGTCACCTCTGCTTCTGAGGATAAGTTCATCCGAGTCACCAGCCTCAGAAATCGCAAGTTAACAGCAGCTCAGATCAGAGACCAGATGAATGCCACACAGAGTTCTAGCAGCAGACCCATCTCTAGAACAACTGTTAAGAGGAGACTGCGTGAATCAGGCCTTCATGGTCAAATAGCTGCTAGGAAACCACTGCTAAGGAGAGGCAACAAGCAGAAGAGATTTGTTTGGGCCAAGACACAAGGAATGGACATTAGACCATGGAAATCTGTGCTTTGGTCTGATGAGTCCAAATTTGAGATCTTTGGTTCCAACCGCCGTGTCTTTGTGAGACGCAGAAAAGGTGAACGGATGGATTCCACATGCCTGGTTCCCACTGTGAAGCATGGAGGAGGAGGTGTGATGGTGTGGGAGTGTTTTGCTGCTGACACTGTTGGGGATTTATTCAAAATTGAAGGCACACTGAACCAGCATGGCTACCACAGCATCCTGCAGCGACATGCCATCCCATCCGGTTTGCATTTAGTTGGGCGATCATTTATTTTTCAACAGGACAATGACCCCAAACACACCTCCAGGCTGTGTGTTTGGGGTATTTGACCAAGAAGGAGAGTGATGGAGTGCTGCGGTAGATGACCTGGCCTCCACAGTCACCGGACCTGAACTCAATCGAGATGGTTTTGGGGTGAGCTGGACCGCAGAGTGAAGGCAAAGGGGCCAACAAGTGCTAAACACATCTGGGAACTCCTTCAAGACTGTTGGAAAACCATTTCAGGTGACTACCTCTTGAAGCTCATCGAGAGAATGCCAAGAGTGTGCAAAGCAGTAATCAGAGCAAAGGGTGGCTATTTTGAAGAAACTAGAATATAAAACATGTTTTCAGTTATTTCACCTTTTTTGTTAAGTACATAACTCCACATGTGTTCATTCAGTTGTTTTGATGCCTTCAGTGAGAATCTACAATGTAAATAGTCATGAAAATAAAGAAAACGCATTGAATGAGAAGGTGTGTCCAAACTTTTGGCCTGTACTGTATAATGTGTAGATGCTGTTTTCAAATGGAGATTGTGCTTCTGTAATCTGTCCTTTAAAGATTGTAACCATGCACACACACAGGCTTGTGTCTGTCAGAGTGAAGCCATTGTTATGCTGATTTATGAGCTGCATGCAGTTGAGAGTGAGACAAGGCGACAGCCCATGCACTTTAAGATGGGTTTAAAATTTGCTGCATTTATTATTATAAATGCATAAACTGTTTACATTGGTAGCTTTGTCACCTTCTACTGCTGGGAGCTGGAAGTGGGAGCTCGTATCGGAGGCTCTGTGTTTTTTTAAACTTTTAACTAATCTTAGCCATCGGACGAAGATTGTTATTTTACGGACCTGTCATCTGCAAGCGCTAACACGGAAGCGCGAGCACATAGGCCCGGGCCTTTTAAAACCTGTTTTTAACGCCATTCTTTTGCTGATCGTGGGATTACTTTTATTTGCTGTTTTAAGTTTTCCATTTTTAACGATCGTGCAGTTTTATGACCTGTTTATGAACTGAACTCAATCTTAATGTCTATGTGCATAGATTGCACACGTCAGTACTCGCAGTTATGGGAGGATATCCAGAGGCTGAAATCAGAGCTTTGGAAAAAGAGCAGGATGATCGAGGGACACATAGCCGTGGCTGCTGCCCAGTCAAAACAGATCTCCTTTCTCCGGTTATCCGGTCTTTGACGCTGTGACAGCGGCCCGTTTAAATGAGAATTAAAAGACAGATCTTGATCAAATGTTACTCCAAGGTTTCTTACGGTAGTGCTAGTACAAGTCCAGCTTCTACTGTAGACAAATTCCATCTGCCACCTACTCCAGTTTTGAGTTGCAGCTTATTTATTTATTTATTTTTAAGATTATTTTTTTGGGCTTTTTTGCCTTTAATATACAGGACAGTGTGAAATGGGGAGACAGAGAGAGTGGGGGGACGACATGCAGCAAAGGGTTGCAAGCCGGAGTTGAACTCACGACCGCTGCAGCGAGGCATCACCTCTATACATGGGGCGCCGGCACTATCCACTAAGCTACTGATGCCCCAAGTTGCAGCTTATTGAATTCAACTCTTCTCCTGCCATGTTATTTGCAGTGGTTTATCGTCCACCTACATATAGTACACACTTTCTGCAGGACTTTGAAAATTTCCTCTCTAGCATTTTGGTGACCTATGACAAATGTTTAATCCAAGGAGATTTTAACATTCATGTATGTTGTAAGGATAAACCACTGGTTAAGAAATTTCTTTCTCTTATTGAATCCTTGATCTTACTCAGTGGGTCTCTGATTCAACACATGAAAAGGGGCCAACATTTGACCTGGTGTTATCCCATGGCCTGCCTGTTAGTATAAATGAGATTTGTAACAGTGCCTGTATTTCTGATCAACTGCCTGTTCTTTTCTCTGCTAATGTCCCCTGCTCTGGTGTTAGTGCTCGTCCTCCTACACGTCAGTTCCGTGTTATTAATTCAGATACCTCACATCAGTTTGCACAATCTTTGATGCATCTGTGAATGCAACTATGAATGAATTTTGTGTTTTTAGTCCTGAGATCTTGTAGCTCTCTTTGACTGTAAGTGCACTAGCATTTTGGACGCTATTGCTCCCTTTCATAGCAACTGCTCCAAGGCTCCCTCTGAACCATGGATCAATGCCTCTATCCATGCTCTCAGGCGCTCCTGTAGGCATGCTGACAGAAAATGAAGAAAGACAAGCTACAGGTGTCATTTGATATTTTGCGTGACTGCTTACTAGAGTATCAGAATGCGATGAAAGCCGCTAAAGCCAAGCTAAAGCCAACTACTTTTCAAAGCTTGTCTCCAACAATATCAATACGCCCAAGGTTTTGTTCAATGTTCTAGATTCTTTTGTTAACCTCTGCAATACTGACCCAATTATACCCACACTTACTCATTGCAATGATTTCTTAAACTTTTTTGTGGAAAAAAATTCTGCTTTGTGGTCAATTTTTACCGGTTGCTGCTCTTGACCTCCCCAGCCTACCCCCCCCACCCCCCCCCCCCACCCCCCATGTGTTCTGCTGTTTTTGACAAATTTGAGCTGATATCACTGTCTGAGTTATCTGATGTTGTGAAGACCCACTAATTGTCCAACAGACAGCATCCTCTCCATCCTTTTCAAGAAGGTTTTTAACTCCACTGGTTCTTTTGTCTTAATGTTGGTCCATGCTTGTTTTGTTTCGGGGTGTTTTCCAGGTCCGCTGAAGCGAGCGGACCTGCATGCATTGCGCGTGACATATGTGCATCAGAGGGAGCAGGCACAAGGGGTGATATGACCTGACCCCCGGCTGGGGGGAATGAACGAGAGAGGCTGCTCCGGCTGGAGTGGTATAGGCGCCGTGACATCACCGATGGTGACGCTGGCGGGAGTAGGCCTCATAAGGGAACCCGGAAGTGCAGCCGCTGTGGTCTCGGGGGCCCGGACAGTGGCTGAATAGAGCTGGAACACCCATTTCTAAATTGTCATTTTTATCAAAAGTGCTGGAGAAGGTAATGGCTAATCAGCTGTTAGCTTATCTTGAGAAAAAATTATATTTTCGAGAAGTTTCAGTCTGGCTTCAGGCCCTGCCATAGCACTGAATCAGCCCTTCTGAGGGTTTTTAATGATATAATTTTAACTGTAGATTCAGGACGTGCTGCTGTCTTGGTGACCTTAGATCTGACTGCAGCATTTGATACTGTTGATCACAGGGCCCTGTTGTCGCGTCTAGCTCAGTATGTCCTTTTGGCTGACAGGACTTTCTCTGTAATGTTGGGTAAATTCTCCTCTAGCATGGCTCCTCTAACTTGTGGGGTGCCTCAGGGGTCTATTTTGGGACCGTTGTTGTTTACTTTGTATATGCTTCCTCTTGGGTCCATTTTTCGTAAGCATAATATATCATTTCATTGTTATGCAGACAATGTACAGATCTATCTCCCTCTAAAAATGAACTGTGAGCACTCGCGGAATCCCTTATTAGCCTGTCTGACTGACATCAAGTTTTGGATGAGCAAAAGCCACCTTAATTTGAATGATATGAAAACTGAGGTTATTGTGTTTGGAAATGCAGGATGTTCTACTTACTCTTTTGATAATTTGAACACCCTCACCACAAATATCAGTGGGTCGATCAAAAGCCTTGGTGTGACTCTGGACACTAATCTAAATCTTAAAAGACAAATTGGTTCGGTTGTGAAAGGTTCTTTTCATCAGCTTTGATTGCTAGCTAAAGTGAAGCCCTATTTATCTTCCAAGGATTTGGAGAGGGTCATTCATGCCTTCATATCATCCAGACTTGATTATTGTAATTCTCTTTATGTTGTTTTAGATCATTGCTCCCTTTGTCGCAGCTAGTCCAAAATGCAACGCCTCACCTCCTGACTGGCACCAAAAAGCGTTCTGATGTCCTTACACCGGCTTTCTGTTCATTTTAGAATACATTTTAAAATTCTGTTGTTTGTTTTTAAAATCTTCCATGGAATGGCCCCTCAGTATCTGGCGGAGCTGTTAAAAGCTCACAATCCAGTCAGAGCGTTTAGGTCTTCAGGTGATCTTCTGCTTTCAGTGCCCAGATCAAGGCTTAAAACTAAAGGCAACCAAGCATTTTCAGTGGCTGCTCCCAAGCTCTGGAATAGCTTGCCATTGCATGATAGACATGCAGAATCCCTGGAAAGATTTAAATCAATGTTATAAACTTACCTTTTCTCGTTAGCTTTTGAGCCCACTGTGAGCCAGACTTGACTTTGTGTAATATATGTATGCTCTGTCTCAGGTTTTTCTATGTGTAATTAATGTTGTTTCTAAGTGTATGTTTGTTTTTATATTTGTTTCTGTTTTTGTATTTTGTATCTGTTTTTATATTTTGGTATTTATCATTCTATTTGTGTGGTATTGTAATTTTCACAATGTTCTTGTAAAGCACTTTGGTGACTTCTGTCTTTTTAAATGTGCTATAGAAATAAATGTGACCTTGACCTTGACCTTATTATTAGGGACCCCTGCCTTCAGCCAAGGTCCCTAATAATTAGTACTGGTTATAGGTAAACGTTCTCATGTGTTCAACGTAATCTTGTAAAATGTAGCTTTTGGTGAGACATTTGAATAAATACAGCTGTTTGAGGGAGAAATATGTTGATGTTTTCACAGCACCATAAAATAGGTAGTAAAAATGTTTTTTTTTTTTGCTATTTTTTTTTTAAAGACGTCTTTCATGTGGAAGAAGGTTATGTTAAAGGTTGTTGCATAAATGTGTATTATTGAATTTGTGCTCATTCAAAGGTAGTGTAATGAAGGACTGAATGACTTTAAAACTGTTCATTAATTTTTTATAGTGTAGATTTCTGTGTTTCCCTGGCACAGGTCACCGGGGGGAGGCTCACCTAGGGCACCAAATGTGCCAGAACTGCCACTGCAAAACTTTGCACCATAGCTGCTGAATTTATCCAAAATTGACCCCAAAGTCTTAAAGTTAACTTATGTCAACAACTGAATGAATTTCTGATTCCTGCTGAAGTTCTCACTCCCTGTTGGTTTCCCTGCTCACTGATTGGATGGTTCTCATGGAAATTCACAGTAGTTGAGTACAAGTAGTGCTTGTAGCTTTGATTTTTTACAGTGTGGACTTACTTTAACTGGTAAATCCTCTACCTTACATTTGACTTTGATTTTTGATTTTTGTTTGAAAAGGTGGAAAAATGATCCAGTCATACATGTGTCAGTGAAAGGATGGCACTCTCTACCATCCACTTTCAAAGAAGGTTGTCCTATCTTAGCTAAACAGGAAATAGAAGCCTGTGTCTTCCTTTTAAATTGTTATAAAACTTCCAACTGAGGCTGGGGTAGGCATGAATGACAACACATGAGTAAGTCTGTGTGTATTAGAGAGAGATAGAAAAACACTGTATGCGAGAGGGACAGAGGCAGATGTATTGGTCTGAACCTCGCTCCCTGTCCCCTTTCTATCTTTTTTTATTTCCATCATCAGTCTTTATACCGCCTATTTAAATGACACTGCCAGTGGTAAGAGAAGATTTTGCACGTGCAAGCTCACATCCATGTGTAACTGTGTGTATGTGAAAATTCCGTTGCTGTAAAGAACAAGACGAGACAACCATCTCCAGACATGAAGCAGAGAGGCAGTGTTCCACCCAGCGGATAAAGCTGTTGAAGATGAAAAATGGGCCTCATTCAAGAAACAATATATTGACAAATTTTCTCTCTCTCTCTCTCTCTCTCTCTCTCAAGTGGTACAAGTAGTCAAGAACTGTTTTCAGATTTTTCAAATTGTTGCCCAATGCAAGGAAAAATCAAATTTTATGTTTGAAGAACATTTAAGAAATGCATGAATTTCTTGGAATTATGTTTTACTGTAATTATGATGACTGGAATATTACACTTGAGGGCTAAAGAAATACTGCTGTACTTTGTACTTTGTGCTGGACTGTACCTAAGTACATTTACTCAAGTACTGTACTTAAGTAAAAAATTGAGGTGCTTTTTAATCTCATGCCACTTTGTAGCTCTACTCCACTACACTTAAGAGGGAGGTGTTGTACTTTTTACTCTACTATAGCTATCTGATAAGTTTAGTTACTTTACAAGTTAAGATTTTTGCACATAATCCATATGAAAATGTTCAAATACAGCTGAAATTATAAGTCAATTCATTGAAAAATGAATTGACAGTTTTTTTAATAATCGTTTAATCGTTTGATCTAATCTTTTTCCTTTTAATTATTTTGATCTATTCAATTTATTTTCTGCATAAGAGCTTTTACTTGTAATACTTTTACACTTTTCCCTGATTGTACATAGATACTTTTATATAGGTATACTTTTTAATGCAAAGCTTTTCCTAGTATTTTTACAGTGTGGTATTAAGAATTATAAATGATCTGAATACTTCCTCCATCACAGCAGATGTTTTGCCACGAAAGTACACACTTGCTGAGATACGTAGGGTCGCCAATGTTCGAGAGATCTGACAGGCCTGTGGTAGAGCTGTGATGGTATATATACATTAGTCAGGTGATTAGAGGAGTGGTTGAGGCGTGGTCCTGCTCCTGAACCTAAGTTAAACAATTAACTCTATGTAATGGTGGAAAAGATCAAATAATATTCAGTGTAAAGTAACAAAGATGCTTACACTATACAAATGTAGCACAATATACAGACCAGAGGGTGACACAGGAGTGGATTTTCAGTCCTGTCCCATCCCACTCCCACAAAAATAATCTCATCCAGTCCCAGTCCCATGGAAACGAAAAAAAAAAATCCTGTCCCGTCCCAATCCCACAAGAATGACTCCTGTACCATCCCCCTCCCGTGTTGTGTTTCAGTTACAGTGAAAAAAAAAATAAAAAAATACAGTAAATGGATCACACAATGCCTACCTTAGTTGAATATAAACCCAAATATGACATCTAATGTTGTGTTTTGATGTTTATCACCTAATTATTTTAACATTGACTCCACCTTGAAGCTGTTCAGAATGATAAACACATTTGATTTCCTATGTGGTCAGACAACATGTCATAAAAAACAGTTCTGAGAGAGAAAAATGTAGTTAAAGTATTGCAGTAAAAGTAGTGTTAGTTCCTCTGACTGATATTATTATAATAGCCATCACTGGATTATTAATTCTTAAGCATCAGCGTTAGAGCAGCATGTTATTGTTGTAGCTGATGGAGGTGGAGCTAGTTTCAACTACTTTATTAAACACTTGACTATTGTTATTATGCTAGTCCTGTCATGATAACAAATTTTGCTGGATGATTAATTGCATCAGAAATTATTGCGAGAAGCGATAATATTGTGTAATATTGTGCTTTTAAGACCATTTTTTATTATTGTTGTATTATGCTGTTTGTAGACCATTTTTAAAACTTATATAATGATAATAAAGGCATAATGACGCAAGTACACCCTTTTAAAGAGAAATAATAACATTTATTTAACAAGAATATTTACGAAAATTGAAATATCTGAAATAACACGTACAAATATTGGAATAAAGAAATAAATACAAAAAAACAGACGCTCAGTCTCTCACTCTCAGGTGTGCAGTTAAGTTTGGTCATATTCACTCTTTTTGATGAGATGGTTTTAGAACAAACCTGGCACACCGGCTCGTCCAAATTACTGGGCTTCCCTCTGTCATTTGGTTTAAGTCCAAAATACTCCCACACAGGGGCCGTGTTGTTTGGTTTAAGAAGAAGTTCCCTGTCTTTCTCTTACGCTCAACTCCGCGCTCCACCGCCTCGTCTCCCCCTCATGAAGATCACACTGTGTCTGTGTGTAGCTCATAGCCCCATCTCCCCCACAGAGACAAGGACACTCGATGACAAGAGCTTTCCCTCCAATCATTACGCTAATGAACCAACTCACCTGGCTGCCAGACGATGCACGGCAGTGAACGCTCTTGTCGTCCAGTTTATTTGGTGGAGAGAGACGAGGAAAACAAATACAAATATGGCAATTAATCCCATGTTACCCACCGTCTTTGTCTTCTCTTCTTTTTGTTTAATGGTGGTACTGTCTTTGTCTGGTCGCGCTTTCGCGCTAAATATCCAAAACACAGGATGTGCGCACATCTAAAGTGTCCGGTAGTGCCGCCACACGCCGGAGACTAGTGATGGCTGTGATGCGGTGGTTGGAGTCAGGCCAGGGTGGCCAATAGGGTGGCCACCCCCTGCCACCCCACACCTCCGCCATTTCATAGTCAGTGACTTTCCGTGTCAGACACCGACAAAAAAAGCCATCCTTTCATGTAGGCATGATATGTGTCTCATCGCCGTTTTTGTTTAACAGCGCCCTGCAGCGTTAGGGGGAAACGTGGCGGGACAACACCAGAAGTTAAGGTAGCGGAAGTCAGAGTAGGGTGGGCGGGATGTATGGTAAGGGGAGACCGATGTTCACTTCCTGCTGAACCCAACCCTGTGTGTGTGTTTTTTGTTGAAGGAAATAGGGTCTTGATGTACTTGTCCCCTCAGTTGGACACTATTCATGGCTTTTTAAAAAACTTACTGCTAACTCCTTAACCACAAGAGTGGAGGCTGTTGTAGCAAAAAATACTCCCATATTAATGAATGATGTGGAATGACATTTTCAACAACTTATGGATGGAAAGTTCAGGTGTTTACATACATTTGGTCACAATCAGTGAAGTCATTATGGGAGAATTCAGACACGGCAAGAACATGGATAAATGCCACTTTGCACCAAAGAAAGGGTCATATTTTACCATGGTGAAAATTTGCAAAGCCCCTCTCATCTGAAATGCTCCTGTGGTGTTGTCTCACATTATGGGGAAATATTTTATGTTCTTTTTTTTTTTTCCCAGAATATTATCACTTTGGCAATTGTGTGAGCCATTGAAGTGAGTGATTGTTGAGTATGGCTCCTGACTTTGTTGTTGGGGGAAACAAAGGATTTGATTTGATTTGATTTTTCTCCTTCACAGAGATGCACTGAGGATTTTCCTCAGACCACAACTGCCCTCTATCACACTCAAAGAGGATATGCCCCCATGAAATAAACAAACAGATAGATCACTGCAAATGATCTGTGTGTGTGTGTGTGTGTGTGTAAGAGAAAGAGAGAAAGACACATGGGTGCACGTTAGTCTGTATGTGAGTTCCTTTTCAACATTGTGTGTGTGCATGTGTGTGTGTGTGTGTGTGTGTGTGTGTGTGTGTGGCTGGGGACAGATCAGTCCTCTAGCTGGCAGATGCCCAGTACTGCACAGCTGGGCCCCAGCCACAGGAGGGGTCATGAGGGCCCAAGATTTTCCCTTGGCCCCTCAAGGCTTTTTTTAGTCCTCGCTTTGAGCAGTGTTGCTTGTAACACATACAAGTATTCATAAAAACACACACACACATATCGATGAACACAAACATTTTCCTCACACAAAGCCTCTTTAGGCCAGCTCTCATACAGTGTTTAGAGATGATGCCTGTGTCTCTGTCTCCTGTTCCTGTGCCATGATGGCTGCCTCATTGCCTTATAATTGATGACTGCCACCATATTTTGATCTTTTCTGCTTGAACACACAGAGGTCAAGTGGATAGTTACCACTGATAGCCAAACATATCTGCCAGCTGTTTGAACTTTGCTCACCAAGCCCAGTGCTGGCAAGGCCGCTTTGCTTTGGTGGAAAAAAGAAGTGAAGAGTTGGTTCTACCTGGCTTGATGGGGCTGGAAATGACTACCACCAACTCATAAGCCCCTTTTATACTCCCTCTTGCATTATTCTGCCACTCTGTGCTGTGTAAAAGGTACAATTGCAGAATGGGGGGACAGAGTTGTCTTGCCTTTAAGCTGGCATCAGAGGTAGTAACATGACAGTGCCTCACGCCACCATGTCTAACCAAAAAGTTTCACATGAAAGCACTAAACCAATGGCCAACAAGTGCATATGTCCTGTGCCTGCATGAGAGGACATACCCCTTCATACCAACTGTCATTCAAAAAAGGGAAACCGGAAGACCATCTTAATGCTAGTTAGCCAGTTAGCATATTAACAACACAATAATGTTTGTTTACATTCCTCACTTCCGGGTCTCTTCTCTTGCACTGAACTGCCAATCAGAGTGCTTTCATTCAGCAACAGTCTCCACTGGTGACTTTGACAAGAGCATTGATGGGGAACTGAAAACGCTGATGACTTCCCCTTCGGATGGGCTGTCTGAAGGGGGTGGGTTAAAATGCTTAAAGTACTGGTTGACGCCGACGCCAATTCCACATGCCTCGAAAAAAGGCCAGCTAGCAGCAATGAGGGCCAACGGTACGGGACACACCCCACCGACGAGGATGGCAGATGTTCACCAGTGGCCAAACTTTGACTGATGGCCATCTGTCAGCTTCATGTTTCAGGGCCGTTACGCGTGCCATCCATCGCGGGAGCTGGTAACAGTTAGCAGCTACATTGAAGAAGAACAGTGGCCAAAAAAGGTCTCAAATAGTGAAAACAATGAGGTCTGGGAGCTCCTTACCCTCTGGGCAGAGGATGAGATCAGCGGCCATATAACAGGTATGGTAAATGATTGCTATTGCCATGTTAGTGCCATTGTTATTGTTTATAAGAGCTGGAAGCGGGTATAGTAAGTCACACTGGAGGCCGATGCTTTTGTGTTACATGTCATGCCTCTTTTGCTGCCATGATGCTAGCATGCTGTCTGTAATCACGCACTGGAGCAGAATGATCAACTCATTCTCACGCAGACCTTGTCACATATCAACGTTTGATCATGGACTTTCCACGTAGAGATATAACGTGTAAGGTACCCTGGGTGCGTTGATTGTTGGTGTTCTGGGACACTGTGTCAAATTCAGCCTGTTAGATGCATTGTCTGTTTTCAAAATATACTTCTGTTTTCACAGTAAATGTACAGTTTGCACACAGTCTCTTTCAAAACTAGAAAAGCACTCAGAATGAGGACCCCCACCAAGTAAGTGATATTCCCTCCCCCTCTGCATCAGATTTTGCAGCCTGCATCACAATTAGGTTATATGCATCACTATCATTACTAGGTTAAATATGCCTTCACCATGGAGACACTGTGTTTATTTTGTTTTTATTAACAGAATATATGTTTTTTTTGTATTTTTCACCTACTTTTTTTCCAACACAGAATATTAATTTCAACTTTAGAATTACAACAATATTTAGCAAGTAGAATGAGACATGCTTTCCAGCCACCAGATGGCGCTATTTTCACCGTGTTAATTGCTGCTGAGGCTGTCAGACCATAGACTTTATTTGTTATTTTATCCACTTTGCTTCAACCGATTACCACCCTAAATTTTATCATCTGTTCCTTGTCCCATGATCCACCTTTCCTAAAAATTCAATCAAAATCAAAATCGTTCATAACTTTTTGAGTTATTTTGCAGACAAACAAACAAACAGACAAACAGACCAACGCTGGCAAAAACATAACCTCCTTGGTGGAGGTAATAAATGCAATATGAGGGTACAATGCTGTTTTTTTTTTTCCTTCAACAAACGCACATGGTTACGTTCCAAGTGGTTAGGTTTAGGCAAAAAGAACAGGGTGTGGCTTTACAATCTTATGGGAAGCAAACATCAGCCTCTCAGGTGAAAGCCAGTGGTTTGGTGATTTAACAATTTTTCCTGCACCTCTGTTTGCATCTCAGGTGACCTCAATTGGAAAAGGTACTTTACTTTTTAACCACACCACACGTACAAAGTAATAAAGTTCTTTACACTCCCTGGGAAGTTAAAGTGGTCCAAAATATAGCTTTAAACTATCAAACAACCACACCCTTGTGGCTGTCAAAAAGTTTGCAGTTTGTTCCATCACAAAGAACAGCAGCTGTGGTCAGCTTGCATTCTTCCTCAGCCTTGAGGAAAGTATTTTGAAACTCCAGAGCACCTACCTTTTCTCCAAGACCTGTGGATTTTCTGTTCATATGCTATTTGTTTGTTTGTCTGACTCCATATGTGTAAAGGGCCTTGGATCAACCAAAGGTGCTATAAAAATGCAAGATATTATTAGTGTTGGGATTCACTGAACCACAGATGATTTGTCATTTGTTAAACTCTAAACTGTACATATGAAGGTTTCTCCCCTTGCCATCTGAACTGGTAAGAGACATCATGTTCCTTGTTCTTCAACAGAGGACAGTTATTTGACACACATATCTCTCCAGGATGCCACACCTCACACCTCAGTAAGACACAAGTCTTAAAACCTGATTAGAGGGTACTTTTACTGTGTCATGTGACTCTGTGATGTCACCAGGCAACTGTACAAGTTCTCGGTGCGTCGGTGGCTTAGTGGCTAGAGCAGGCGCCCCATGTACAAGGCTGTTCGACTCCAGCCTGTGGACCTTTGCTGCATATCACCCCCTCTCTGTCCTATCAATTAAAGGCTAAAATGCCCACAAAAACATCTTAAAAAAAAAAAAAAAAGTTCTGCTCCCTCCCTCTGTCTCTTCATCCTGAGGACAAAGAGAGAGACTGCTGGGCCTAGACAGGCCTCACGTCCTGTGAGTCCTGTGCCCCGAACCACTGAAGAGGGGGGGGGGGGGGTGGGGGGGGGGGGGCAATTGCTCACAGGCTTTCTTGCTCCTGGACCTGCATGTCCACTGCAAGGCAAAAACCTGAACCAGATTTGATTTGATTTGATTTGCCTCAAACAAGCACAAGCATAAAAACAGGCAGTATATTAATAAAAAAAAAAAGGCAGACTATGATAACGTGCAAGTTCGAGAAGGCGCTGAAGGAAGCAAAGCTTATCATGTTCAGCCCCCCCCTTACATTGTCATAGAAGCACATAGATAATCGATAAATCTGTAAAATCTTAAAAATTTAAAACATTTAGTCTTCAATATGAAATAGAGCCCTGCTTATAAACATACAAGATTAAATAAAATCCTTTCTTTCCACCAATAATAGCTGCTGCAAATCCTCCCCTGACAAGTTAGAGAAGTTAGAGGTGTAAGCACAAGGTTTACAGTTAACTTTCCAGCAACTAGGAGAATCAAGTTGAGTTAGCACCCCAGCATCTAACTCTACAAGGG